>APFE031457174.1:41162-90515 GCA_000404065.3 Pinus taeda
ATTTAATAATCTTTTTATTAAATATAGCAGACTATATACTTTCTAAACTAGCTTTAAATTTGAGCGAAAACCACCTAAGGCTCAAGCAAGGCTGGTATAAAGACACTAAGGCCTAGTTAAACCATTGGAACCATTGGGAGAAGGAAGAGAATGTTGCATTGCAAAACATTAATAACATTAAAAATATGGTTACTTCTAAGTTCAAAGAAAAAATGTGGTGTGAGAAAGATTTAATGAGGTCGTCAACCCCACCTTAGAAGATCAAAAGTATCTATTTGCTTTAACTAGCTCAAAGAAGAAAATTAATATAGCCAAGATTAGAATGAACTCTCATGAGCTCCATAATGAAACGGGTCGTTCGACAGTTCCTAAAACACCATGGATGGAAAGGTTCTGTCATCTTTGTGAAAAACTAACATCGAGGATGAAAATCACTTCCTCTTAAAGTTCCTGACATACAACCACATTAGATCTCATTTTCAAAATCTCTCTTGCAATACTGACCTTCCTAGCCTTTTGCGATGTCAAAATTATAGAGAGCTCGGAAGGCTTCTCTCCAAGCTTTTTTTAGCATAGGAATAAAATCTTAAATCCAACTAAATAATTCATTTCCTTAGGTTTGATAAACCGAAGTTTGGTCTGAGTGGACGTGGTTACCACCATCATCATCATATATACGATGATGATGGTTAATATCCATTAAGCCGAATGTGATCTATACCTAAAGAAAAGAGAGTTAAATGATATTAAATATTATAATGTAATATAAAAAAAATTCTTATTATATAATTAGATGGAATTTATTTATTAAATAAATATAATACATAATAATAATGTAAACACACTAAAGTGGAAAATAAATCAAATGTACATTAATCAATCTCAAAGAATGATGTACAATGTGTACATATTAATACATACAAAAAACAATTGAATTAGTTCTTGGGAAATCTTGGACTCCAATAACTACCCAAACTGACCCAAGGTTAATCATGAGGATTAGCTATGCAACACTCCCCCCTTAACCCGAAGGGATATACCAAAGTCCAAGGAGAGTTCAAAATGAAGAAATGCATCTCAGCCAAAAGCTTAATGTCTCTCAAGAAATGGTTTTTAAGGATAACCACAAAGCAATATGGGAGAATGCAAAGTCTCAACCAACACCAATTCTAGAACTTTCATAGATTTTTAAGGATGACCACAAACCAATATGGGAGAATTCAAAGTCTCAACCAACACCAATTATGGAACTTTCATAGAGGTTCTCAGAACAACCAAAAATGTGATTTTAAGGTAACCAAAAGCTCTAGAACTATCACAACAGTTCCTCAAGCAATAACAAACATGGAAGTGCTTTGTATATGTGTTAGCTGATCCGCGGAGTAGGAGTGATATAGTGAATGAAGAGTTGTATCATGGAATGACAATCCTCAAAGTTGCATGGATCTACGATATCTATGTTGTCTATTTTATGCATTATGGATGTTCTCTATAGGGTCGTAATTATGTGTGTTTCTCGTCTGCAAGCAATTATAAACATGGAAGTGCTTTGTATATGTGTTAGCTGATCCACGGAGTAGGAGTGATATAGTGAATGAAGAGTTGTATCATTGAATGACAATCCTCAAAGTTGCATGGATCTACGATATCTATGTTGTCTATTTTATGCATTATGGATGTTCTCTATAGGGTCGTAATTATGTGTGTTTCCCGTCTGCAAGATCTGCATGGTGCTCAACATGTTTTTTGTTGTAACAACAGTACCAGGCAATATGCAGATGATATTAATGTAGAGATGGAAAATAATATTTGTCTACTTAGTATGGCACTAGAGCATGGGCTCTTCTTGATTTTGTCACTAATGACCACTCCGCATAATCACAAATCAACCTATCGGTATACGGGCGAGAAGGAGAGACTACAAAATTTGGGCATTGTAAAACGATTTTCCGGAATGGGAGAACTTGTGAATGATTGAAAAGTGTGCATATCTTAGGGTTTATTAGCCAAACAATACAAGTATTATTCATATTTTGATGTTGACTATTCCATACATTGTTGAGATTGCTTTAATGGCTTATAAAACAGAAGAGGACTCCAAACATTTGTTTAAAGATGTGTTAATCAAAGACTCACGGGTTGGGAAGTCCAATTTACTATCAATATTTACTCGTAATTATTTCACTCAAGCTCAATCTTCTCAATTCAATCTTGATTCACTCTTGATGAAGCTCACTAGAGCAAAGGGTCTTCCCACTCAACCCTTCTAGTTTACTTCAAACTTACTCATAGTTTGTGATCATACAAACATTTTTCTCTACCAGCCTTCTATTTCATGAGTGAAAAAAATTCAAATATTTTGTGAAAGATGAGATGTTGTAAGTAAATTAATGACATGTTATTTTAAACCATAACTTTTCTTGCTACTTTGTGAAGCTTCTTCCTTTTTTTTGTTGGATCCATGAATATGTTCGTTGAACTCTTAGCTCATAGATTTCATCAACTTTTCTTCTATAGGGTTTTCCATAATGCAAGAAAAGTTTGAGAAGCAGAGTGTTATATGTTTCTTCTCTTACGGAGAACTATTCTACTGAAAATATCCAAGGTGATTTTGTAGGGAATGATATTCCTTACGGTTGACGTATCCAAAATTATGGACATTCTCTTCGATGTTGAAGAAGTATTGAGGCCATGAGACTTGTGTGCATAGATTGAGCTTTAGGATCAAAGTAATGAGGCACACCATGAATCTATGTATTGGAGGAAAATCTTTAGAATTAGGACATCATTCACCTGTGTAATATCTAAGTTTCAAATTTTTTGTTGTTGGTTTTACATTCATTAATCTCCAATAGCTTGTTCAAGAATTGGGTTACTTATAGATTCAAAGGTATTGCGGAGGTGCGGAGGTGTGGGAAGTAGGTACTTCTTGGACATCTACACTTCCGCATTTCCTCACAAATAACTTCAACATTTATAAATTCATTTAAGCATATCATTGAATAAATCATAAATGAATCAATTTAATCATTGAATCTCATGTAAATAAATCAATAAATATGAACGTGTGGAAGTTTGAATGTGTGGGAATGTATAAATGTGGAAGAAGTCATTTGTAGAAGTGTTTAAAGGTGGGAATAACTAGAGATTGCAAAAATAATTGTGGAAACAAATAATTATAAAAAAGCCACACTAAATTAGTTCCCAGCATATCTATAACTATGCAACTATCCCTCTTACCTTAATATATTCTCCCCTACATGTAGAGAGTTGTAAGGGGTCTACACCCATTGAAATATCATCAATCTTTTATTTCTTTTGTAATAAAAAATGTTAAAGCTATTACAAAATGTTAAAGCAAGTTGAGCGTAGATTCCATATTATTATAACACCTTGTACATATACTAAGGTTTGTTATAAAATTATATAAATATATTTATTTTTTAAAGTTGAATAAAAAATATTTTTTAATTGAATAGTATTTTGATTTGTTTATATATTTATATATATATATATATATATTTATATAATGGAGAATAAAACTATTTTAGTATTAGGGTTTAAAAAAAAATATCTAAAATTATAAACATTCGACAAAGTAACAAATTTTCTTTAATTAATCAACATCATTTTATTTTAAAAATTTATTTTTCTTAATAAAATATAAATTAATTGTGAGATAATAATTATGATTTAATTTATTATATATAATCATAAATTATAATAGATTTTGTTACTGTGTATGTCTGACTTCGATTCTTGGAAATCTTACTAGTATCAACCCGTGACTCCGTGTTCAATGGTTAAAGTTACTATTTTTCCAATCAAGCACATCAATTTTCAAGTTGAATCTAACTAGTGAGCAAATGAGTGGGTTGTTACTATAGTCACTATAAGTAGCAAACTCAAAGAGAGATCTCTCTAGAAATTGGAATGGTCAGCTTCCCATTTCAAATTCTAGATTGGAAGGGTCAGGTGCCCATTTTAAATTCCGGTTTAAAGGTTACCTCAGTGATTTCCCTCCATAACCAGAGTAATTTTTGAGTGATAACAGGAATAGTGAGAGAGGTTACATTAGTGATATCCCTCCACAACAAGGTAATTTTTGAGTGATAGCAGGAACAATGAGAGATTGCAAAAATGATTATGGAAACATAAAATAATAACAAAATTCTGGTTTAAGGTTACCTCAGTGATTTCCCTCCACAA
Source organism: Pinus taeda (assembly GCA_000404065.3). Lineage (NCBI taxonomy): Eukaryota > Viridiplantae > Streptophyta > Pinopsida > Pinales > Pinaceae > Pinus > Pinus taeda. The sequence continues at coordinate 45,372 of APFE031457174.1, forward strand.
CCAGGGTAATTTTTGAGTGATAACAGGAATAGTGAGAGAGGTTACCTAGTTGTGGAAACATAAAATAACAACAAAAGTCTCGTTTAAAGGTTACCTCAGCTACTTCTCTCCACAACCAGTGTAATTTTTTAGTGATAAGAGGAATAGTGAGAGAGGGTACTTGGTGATTTCCTTCCACAACCAAGGGAACTCAGTGATTTCCTTCCACAACCAAAGTAATTTTTCAGTGATAACATGAACAATGAGAGATTGCATAAACAATTATAGAAACATGATATAACAACAAAATGCAAACCTGGTAGTAGCTTAATTTCTCTAGCATATAGATAACTATGTAGTTATCACTCATGTCTTAATACACTCCCCTTACATGTAGAAAATTGTAAAAGGTCCACACCCATTGAGATAGTATCAATACTTTCATGTTTTTTAATATAAAAAAATAAAATAAGTTGAATATAGATGCCTTATTTATAGCACCCCACCATAACCCCCCCATATATATATATATATTACTAATATATAATATGGTTGTCATAACATTAGTAAATATATTTTTTTTTTAAATAAATAAAAAAATAATATTAATTTAATATAATATTTGATTATTTATTAAAAAATACTTTACCATACATATTTTTACGATTCTATTTGTAATAGAAAATAAAATATTAATATGATTATAAAGAAAAAAATATTCTAAAATTTATAAATTACAATATTTTTTTAATTAAAAACAAAAAATTATTTTAATTAAAAATATAATTGAAATCTATAACTATAATAAAATTAATTCTTATACTTATTAATTATTATAATAAATTTGTTACTTATATTTTTAATTTAAAATACACTCATCAAAACTTACAAAATAAAAATTGCAACACACTTCCACTTAATATTCCAAGAAAATTAGTGTCATTAAGCATGCATGAATTTTCGAAATCCTTGAGATAAATTTTTTTGATGTGAAGCAACATAGTATATAGCCATACATAGTCTATTGAATTTTTTATTAATATGCCAAAGAAAAACACCACTCTTAAGTGTCCATTTATTTTTCCTTCATTAAAAATAGAAAAGCGGGATTTTATGTTCTCGCGATTTTAGTTTCTTTTTGTTGGATTCTAATTGGTAAAAAATACACAATTTTATTTTTATATTTTTTTTATCGGACTCCAATTAGTCAAAAAAGCACAACCTTTTTTATATACTCAGATTTGATTTCAGAAAAAACATAATTCTATATTTAGATTTGATTTTAAAAAACAATTTAAATTTATTTTATTTTAACTAACCATAGAAAAACAGCACTAGAAAGGCAGCACTGTTGTTGACTCAAGTGCCCGTCTTAATTCAAAATACTGGTCATGCTTTTATTCTTTATTAATCAATCTGTTGTTGACTCAAGCGCCTGTTTAAATTCAAAACGCTGCTCATGTTTTTATTCTCTATAAATCAATCTGCTTTACTAGTTGCGTTGTTACTGTAGATAAAAAAAAATCCAAACAGCAGGAAGAGAAAAAAATGCATTTAGATGGTAATTATCTTCCCGAGGAGTTTGTTGATATTTTGGTCCAAAATTTCGCTTATGATCCCATTCGACTTCCGATTTCAGAAGACGCTTCTCAGATTCTTTATAATCGAATAACGCTAGAAAAGATCTGGGACAGCAAACGAGATGCCATCAACCCATACACGCGACAGCCCTTCCATATTGGCAATGCCATCCCACAGACGGAGATTAGGCAAAGGATGCGCGAATTCATTCTCAAGAACAACAACAGCGGGCTTCATGTCATTCCTGACTACACCCAAATCTTGAACAAGAAAGGTATGAAAAATCTGTTGGAAGAATTGGTTGCAGCTGCTAACCAATGTTTACTAATTCCGAAAACAACGAAGAAACGAGTTCGTAAAAATCGCAATAGGAAAGCAGATGACTGTGAATTGGAGAAGTGGAACGCACTGTGGAGGAAATTAAATCTGGTACGTCTTTATTGCCAGTACAGCATAGAAAACAGAGCGCTGTTTTGTTCAATCAAAGGATATGAATACTTGTTCCAGGTAACCAGTAAGCCGCTCTTAAATTCATGCGTACTAAGAAGAAGTGGTGTATACTCATGTGATGATGCCAAGGAGGTTTGCAAAGAAGTCGCCAGGATTGTTGATGTCGTCGGCGGTCTGAAAGAGACTGATTTACAGATGGCACAGGAAAACTCTGTTTTGGCGTTTGTGCGTATTCTATTTGACCTTGCACTCAACAAGAACCAATATTTGAAAATTCAGAGTATGGTTTTAAGAATTTACTGTCGAATGTTTGACCACTGCATCGATTATCTGGTTAGCAGCAAGAAGAATTCCATCCTTTATATGCTCGATCTCGCTGTACATGTGTTTGCCAGCAGTGATATAGTGAATGAAGAGTTGTACAATGGAATGACAATCCTCAAAGTTGCGTGGATCAACGATATGTATGTCGTTTATTTTATGCACTATGTGGATGTTCTCTCCAGGGTAGTAACTATATGTGTTTCCCGTCTGCAAGATCTGCATGATGCTCAACACGTCTCTTGCTGTAATAACAGTACCGGGCAGGATGCAGATGATATTAATGCAGAGATGGAAAATAATATTCGTCTACTTAGTGTGGCACTAGAGCATGGGCTCTTCTTGATTTTCTAGCTGGTTACCTGTCACATACCCATAAGCTTATATCTATACATTTATTTATTTATTTATTTATTTATTTTTTTACATATATATATTTCAATAGTACCTACGTAGATATGCATCTACACTTTATTAATTTAGGTATGTATCTGCATTTTATTAAATATATGTAACTTTAGTTAGCTGCCACCATCGAGTACCCAGCCTAACCTAAGGGCGATATAATTATGGTGGCAAGTAGTTTTATTAACCTATGTAATATTCCATGCACCGATGGTCTAATGTTAACATTGCTACGATGGCATACTTTACCCTTCGAGCAATTCAAAGCTGTTTTGACTTTGTTAGCTGGCACCTCCAGCGTTGGACATATGGCAGCAACGTTAAGTTCTACTGTCCGGATCACGTGATAGTGGTATGGTCACTGAACCTGGACTTTCCCGCGCCTTCCTCCTTGGTAGCATCGCCTCCATCAACGGTGTACATTTGTTGTCTGAGATCAAGGGCCAACACCGTGCCACGCCTCCTCCACCGGCAGGTAAGGTATATACACGTTTTCCTCCGGTTTATTCGTGATTCTTCCTCTGCTCAGCGATCTCCAGCTCTCTCTGCTCTCCACCGCAAGGGTTTACTCTGCCATTCCGCTCCAAGGCCACCGTAACTTCGCGTTCTTACTTCATTACAGAAGGGTTTCTCCACATGGATTCTCAGTCCTGACCTAGCCAGGTAAATGCACACCAGCTTAATGATTTATTTCGATTTGGTGTTTACAGGTTTATGAAATTTGTTTAACGTTTGCTCTTTTGCTTGCCAGGTGTGAACGGCATCTCCCACTTCTGTGGATCTGGAAGAGCCCCTCCAAATGAGGACCGTCGAGCTACACAGGTATTTATCTGGTCATCAGGGTTTTGTTTTTTTGGTTGATGCATCCTTATCTCTCTCGGATTGCGAGAGGGTTTACTCTGGTTTTTTAGGATGAGACCCCAACCTAATAACATCTGGTTGGCCGCAGGTTATATCAAAACCCTGGTCTCAACCCGGTTACATGGTCTTGAGATATTGTTGGCACCATTTCGCTTGTAATGATTTGGGTTTCTACCCTGACTTCCGTAGCTATAGGTTTTGCCTGGTCTTATTTAAACTGATGTATAATTTTGTGAACATACTGGTGGCTACGGCCGTGAATTTAAATATTGGGAAATCTGGTTTACCAAACTGTGAACTTGTTTGATTCGCGGCCTATGGTTTTTTCATACATATGTGTATATTTACCATAGTTATTACGCCATTGCTTTCTTATGATACTGGTTGAAATGTTGCCCTTTTGTAACACATAGGATTTGATGGTTAACCGAATGCGTATGTCTGTTCTTGTTTAAAATCTTGATTAAAATCTTGTTTGCTCGGGCCACACCCGCATGTATTTTGGCAATGCATCCTTCAAGGGTTTGTACATATGTTCGTTGTTGGCTCATGCATACTGTTGGCAGAGCGGTCGCACCTGCATCTAACCCCTGTAAATGTATGGGCGACATGCTAATGATTCTTGAGACTGGAAACCCTACGGGGCTGTAACTTATTTAATGGCCATAACATATGTTTCAGAATCCTCGTTTTATGGTTTTCTAACCGTCAATACGGCTGTGTCTCAATACTATCGAGCTCCGTTATTTCTTTGTTATACCTATGCATTATTTTCACATTATCTTCAGGAATGGCACCGTCAATACGGCTATGACTCAATACCATCGAGCTCTGTTATTTCCTTGTTATATTTCAATGTCCATGCTTTACTTTTACATTATTTTCAGGAATGGCTGTCGATGTTCCGACATGATTCTTGTCTCATGTTTATGATATTGTGTGCATTATATCTCTATGCTCTACACAGTCTTTTAGATTTGTATCATGTTTAAGTTGCCGTTGTTGCGGGCTCGCCGGAACCCTCATCTGTTTTAGCTGAACCGATTCAGGGTTTTCAGGGTTCGCTATTATTCGTCCATTATCTTACTTAATACCTGTTTGTCGTTATTATTCAGTTGGTTATAAAGAAAAGGCATTCGTCTAAGTTGAATCATAGAGATTTAAGACTGTTCGTGCTCATTGGACCACGATTTATATCGACCAGGATGTGGATAACCCGTTATCCGTCTCAGATGATTCTTTAACTTGGAACCATTCTTTTGGGTACAAAACAGGGTTTGTCAAATGTTTCTATTGGGTGCGTTATGCGATATGCCATGGTTCTTATTATTCTGTCTTTGTTTTTCTATAGATACCATTCAACAGTCTTTAAATGTTACCGACTTCATGCTCTGTCTTTTGAGCTCTATAGTACTCTGTACATATATTTTCTTTCATGCAGAAATACATATACTTCTTGTTTATACAGATAACTCTAATCATTTTGTAATTTGGTTTATAGTTTTGCTATCTAAGCTTGTACAGCTGACCATAGTCACACTGTGTTTCACTTACATCTAAGTAATTTATAACTGTCAGATACTCTCTCTCGTACTCTCTCTCGTACTATCTTTCGTTCTGTACAGCTATTGCTTATATCCTGCCTACTCACTGTAGCTACAATCTAACTGACAGTAACAGATACATTTACAATTTACACAGATAATTATGGAGACATAAGGGTCCGTTACTTACCTGGTCTTCACTGACACGGTGAGTCTGGAATCAGTCTCCTGTCTAAATCTCTGTGTAAAGCTTGATATCCTCCCAACCGTGAGACTAGTCTCTCAAGACCTGAGTCTCCCCCCAAGTTTCTGCTTACCGGATCACTATCCTCAATAAGCCAGCACTGTGTGTTTGACTATCTGGTCCTTACCAGACTTAGTCCCAAACAAGGTTCTTTCTTTCTCGTTTCCTTCTCTGTCTGTCTCTACAACACAGAGAGAAACTATTCATCCCTTTTCTTTTTCCTGGAAATCTTTCCAGTTAAGGAAGGTGGTTATTTTCAGTTCCATTAACTGTTTTCCCTTTTGGGAAGCTCAATGCTCTTTTGATTACTTCTTTAAACATTACTTTAATGCATAATTCCAAACAACAGATTACTCTTTAAAAGAAAATAAATTCTCAATGTCATTCAGTTTTTACTGCAGTAAACTTTTAAATAATTACATTTACGGGGTCATCACATCACCACTTCCCATAATCACAAAGTAACGCATAGGTATGCGAGCAAGGAGGAGAGACTGCACAATTTGGGCATCGTAAAACGAATTTCCCGAATGGGAGAACTTGCCAATGCAGGTAACAGGCTCTTCCAGTCATCTCATTTAGAGTTGGGACTAAAAATCATAGGTGCTCTTTCTTGATGGCGTACTGAAATGAGAAAACACGAACTCTTTCAAATCTGGGAATAGTCAGCGAAGCCTACTTATCTGGGAATTCAAATCTGGGATTTTTATTTACCTTTATATGCTAAATTGCCTTCTTATTTTTTATATGAAACTGTACTTGTTCGTTTCCAGTCAAAGAACGGCCTTTCCATGAAACCGTACTTTTTCCTTTCGAATCAAGAACGGGCTTTCCATGAATATCAGGTTGTAACCCTAATTGATATTATTTATTTATTTAATATTAGGTAAGTATTTTAATGATATATCCGATTAAATTTATAAACTAAAATATATTAAAATAGTTTTTTATTGAATTTAAAAAATTAAGTTGGTGATAATGATGGTGGTGGTTAACGTCTATCCAGACTAAACATTGGTCTATGAGACCTAAAGAAACAAATTATTTATGTTGATTTAAGATTTTATTCCTATGCTCAAAAAACAAATTATTTATTTTGATTTAAGATTTTATTCCTATGCTAAAAAAGCTTGGAGAGAATAATGAAACTGAGATCTAATGTGGTTGTAGGTGGGGCACTCAAAGAGGAAGTGGTTTTCATCCTCGATGTTCCTATTCTCACATATATAATAAATTCACACCTTCAATAGACCAAATAACTATATAAACTTTATCAACCACAATGTCATTTTCTCTTCTTGATTTTATATCCATAAACTCTACCTCCAAAAATATCTCCCAAACTTAACTTCTAAAAAATCTCTTTCAAAACTATCTCAAAATTATCTCTATAAATATTTGAACTTGACCTCATAATTTTCAATATACCAAATCAGCTCTTTTAAACACCATCCATTTTCTTCCCTTATTTAAATCAAAATAATATATATATCACTCTAGTTAAATCATCAAATCAATGTATTCTTCCCCCTTCATGAATGCCAAAAACACACAACTTTATCGCAATTACTGTGCAACCACTTCCAATTCAACCCCAATATAGTTTAATATATGATCTCAAACGTAATCTGATTGACGGCCTCATGATCGTAACAGTTAGTCTTCTACACACATACACATGAAGCAATGATAACAATAATCGGTCTTCTACATGCATGAAGCAAATAATCTGTTTGACAGTCTCATGATAGCAACAACCAATCTCTTTTAATATCAGCACTATAACATACTTTCTCCAATCTATATGAACATAACCAATCCAGCTGTGACAATTACTGTGCAAATTTGTGACAATTACTACACAATTTTTTTACTTGTAACCTTTGCAAACTTCTAAAGTACTTCTCTAATTTGGATAAATGCACTTTTCTTGCCAGTTACATGCAGTTTGGTTTGTTGGCATGAACAAAAATATGCTAGAAGGTAAATAACAGACCCATTGCACATAATATTATTTTAACACCCCTCGAGAACACACAAATTCTTAAATATTCAAGAGAAGCATTTTGTAGCCCCGGAAAACCACACACATATAGTCTAAACAATCAACAAACAATCACTGCAGCACACATTTAATCAACAAAAATACGTCATCCAATGCCATTTCATCAAAAGAAATAAGTCATTTGAAATTCACTTTAGAAATCAGTGGTTTCGCTTGTAAATGCTTTTACTTTTGCTACAGCAACAACATTCAATACAATAAGGAATTGGTCAACTTTAAATATTTCGCACATGTGCCATCATATAAACTCCACTAAATTCCTTCCATTCATTTTCATTTGCATAATCGCTATCAGTTTTTGTAACAACATAACTGGTGTCATTAATAATCAAAACATCGAGTTCATTTAATTTGCAGATGCCCAATATTATGGAAAGAAAGCAAAAATTCAGATTACTGACAGTGAACAAGCAACAGATTCTTGGTTTTTCATCCCAAAATGAGAAGAAAATCCAGTGGCTTTACTATGCTCTATCCATTAGACAATTGAAAATAATTAATATTATTTTGTATTAATGGAGAAATGGTTACACAAGTTGTAACGTATCTCCTGAGTTTAGGATTTGTTCCTAGAGTTTAGGAGTTTGGTTGCAACTTCATGTTGTACTTAATGATGTAATCTTTCATTCATGCAGAGTAGAGTGTACGGAGAGAGTTCTTTTTGTTTGAGTGTAGTCTCCAGGTGCAGTACTCACTTGTGAGTTGCAACTCCTTCTTTTTCAATTCAAGTCTGATTTTTATCTTGGTATCAAAGCACAGAGTAGGGACAACCTTAATCTTTTTTTTAGGATGCATCATTGATTACAGAACTGTAGTGGCGATAGTGTATATAGAAGCATTCGTAGAATCAGGTGGACTACAGTGACACCTGAAGCATAGGTCTCAGATGATTGATCATCTCTAAGCGCAAGAAAGGGTTGGTGCAGTTTCGTCGCGAATAGTCGCACCATTTTTGAGCAGAAAGTGGGGTTGGTGCAGTTTTTTAAGGAACAGTCGTGTCATTTGGCGTGATTTTGATAGTGATAATCACGCCAGTGCACCAGAAATTCCCATTGGCATGGAAAAGCAAGGATTAATCGTGCCAATTTTGTAAGACGCGTTGGTTTTGTTTCTGGCATGGATCTTTAGCCGTCGAGAAGCGCCAGCCTCTTTCTCCTTGAAAAATCTGCAATTTTTTGGTAAATCAGCCTTGCCCGGTGGTGGCACTTTGAAATTTTTGATCTGTTCGATGGTAGCAGATCGAATTTTCCCGGTGGTGGCGCAATGGAGTTCCTAATCTATTCGGTGGCAGCAGATCGGATTTGCCCCGTGGTGGCGCATTGGAGTTCCTAATCTGGTTGGGTGACAGCAAATCGGATTTGCTCGGTGGAGGTGCATTGGAGTTCCTGATCTGTTAGGTGGCAGCAGATCGGACTTGCCCAGTGGTGGCTCATTGAAGGTACAATTTTTTTCAGCAAAACGGAGGTTCGGATCTGGTATGTGGTGTTTTTTTTTAGTGTGTCCTGAAACAATTCAGTTGAATAGATTTATTCATCAGAGGATCAGAAATGTTATCAGTCGAATATGAATAACAATATATAATTGTATCTCCACGAGTTTGGCAAACTTGATGGATCGAATTTTTCCATTTGGAAATTCAAGATGCAGACTTTACTTGAAAGTGAAAATGTGTGTTCGATCGTTATAGGAAGTGAGCTGAGATCAGGATCAGCTACACAAGAATAGGATTGGGATAAAAGGGAGACAAAAGCAAAGGTCACATTGAAGATGTCCATCAAGGACAATGTTATCTCTTATATTAGAGACTGTAAATCGGCCACTGACATTTGGACGACGATCAAAAACCTATACGAGACGCATAATACAAACTGTGTCTTGTCACTCAAAGGCAAGCTGTTTGCATTGTAGATGTAGGAGAATGAGTTCGTTGTTGGATTCATTGCTAGAGTCAAAGACCTAAAGGATAGATTGGGAGATATCAGAGAGAAAGTTTCTGATTCAGATTTGGTCATGATCACATTGAACAGAATGAATAATGAATACCAGACTTTTATCACAAGGCTATTAGCAAGGGAGAAAGCCCCTGCATTTGAAGAACTGATAGGGATTCTGCTACAAGAAGAAGAGCGACGACAAAATCTGAAAGCAAAGAGAAATGACCTTGCTCTGATGGAAAAAAGGAGACAGTATAAAGGGAAGCAACATCAGCAACTGTAGTAGCATCAGCAGAAAGGAGCCAACACATTTCAGAAGAGACCGCTAAAGATATGTCTGCTAATAATTTTCCCAGCAAGAAATGTTTTTACTGTGGAAAACCTGGTCATCATTAAAGATTGTTATAAGAGGCAGGCAGACGAAGGAAGAAATAAACAGAGAAAACATAAGGGTTACTTTTCTGAGGAAGAAGAGGACCATAGCCATGAACTTCGACTATTTATAGTCGATTGTGCTCTTTCAGCTTCAAAGGGAGATGAGGACGACATATGGTATGTTGACTCTAGCACATCCTCACATATGACTGGTAAGAAGGATTGGTTTGAATTTCTTGAAGAAACTTCATCTGGGTCGAAAATCTATTTAGGAGATGATACTAGATATCAGATCAAAGGATATGGTGAAATTCCTGTAAAGTTACCAAGCGGTGACATTAGACATCTTAAAAATGTATTGTATGTTCCAGGAATTAAGAAAAATTTGGTCTCTGTCTCAATGATTACTGATCAGGACATGCAAGTTCAATTCTTTAAGACTAACTGTGTCATTAAGGATAGCCAGGTGGAAACAGTTGAAACAAGAGTGCGTGTGGGGAATCTGTACAGACTAGATGTGAAAAGTATGCCACAACAAGCAATGGTTGTAGCTGGATCGACAGCCGAAGATCTTTGGCATCAGAGATTCGACCATCTTAATTTGCAAGACCTCATCCCACATCACAAAAAAGGTATGGTTGATGGACTCCCTGTTTTCCATAATGTTAAGCTAGATTGTGATGGATGTGCATTAGGGAAAATGCATAGAGAAGAGTTCCCTTTGCATGTTAATAGAAAGGAAAGAGATATTTTAGAACTGGTGCATACAGACATCTGCGGACCTATGCAAACTAGGTCTTTAGGAGGAGCATATTACTTTCTCTTATTTACAGATGATTGCACTAGATTCTCATGGATATACTTTCTGAGTAAAAGAAGTCAAGCCTTTCACACCTTTGCTCCTATAGCCAAATTAAACACCATTACAATGCTAATTTCCTTAGCAACAAAACACAAATGGCAGCTACACCAGCTAAATGTTAAGTCTGCATTTCTGAATGGTGACTTGAAGGAAGAAATTTATTTAGTACAGCCTAAAGGTTTTGTGAAAAAGGGACAGGAACATCTTATGTGTAAATTCAGAAAGGCACTTTATCGTCTAAAATAGGCACCCAGGTCGTGGTATGAGAAAATTGACTCATTTTTTGTACAGCATGGCTTTCATAGGAGCTTGAATGATCCAAATCTGTATACCAAGTTTAATAAACAGAGGCAAATTATTTTGATTTCTTTGTATGTAGATGATATGATCATAACAGGGAATGCTAACAATCTGATCAAAGAAATCAAACAGCAGATGTCACAAGTGTTTGAGATGAAAGATCTCGGAAGCCTTCATTATTGCTTGGGATTGGAGGTATCGAAAGATTCTAGACAAACTTTTCTTACTCAATGGAAGTATGCCAGAAGCTTGCTGGAAAGGTTTAGAATGGATCAGTGTAGATCAGCAGCAACACCATTACAACAGAACTTAAAGTTGAGCAGTGACGATGGTACTAAAGAGGTGGATGCCACCATGAACAGACAACTAGTTGGCAGTTTGATATATCTGACTACAACTAGACTAGATTTGGCATATTCTATTAGTGTGTTGAGCCAGTTTATGTCAAAACCACTCGAGAGTCACTGGGTCGCAGCAAAATGTGTGTTGAGGTATCTTAGTGGTACTAGTAATTATGGCATTTTGTACACTGACACTTATGATGTTATTCTAGCAGATTTTTCAGATTCCGATTGGGCAGGTAACTTGGATGATCGAAGAGCTATCACAAGTTACGCATTTACCATTGGATCCAGGGTCATAGAATGGAGCAGCAAAAAGCATAGCACTGTAGCTCTATCTTCATGTGAAGCTGAGTACCAAGCATTGTGTGCAGCCACATGTGAAGCTATCTGGTTGAGAAGACTTCTCAACAATGCAAGAGAAGAGTAGAAATAATCAACTATTATCAAAATTGACAACCAGAGTACCATCAAGCTTGCATACAATCCAATCTTTCATAAAAATACCAAGCATATCGATACTCAGATTCATTTTGTTCGAGAGAAACTACAGTCAAAAGAGATATGTGTTGAATATTGTAAAACTTGTGATAACATGGCTGAGATTTTTACTAAACCTCTTGGGCGTGTAAAGTTTGAATTATTTAGAGGGATGCTTGGAGTTCAGGATAATCCCTTTCTCCATTAAGGGGGGGAGTTGAAAATAATTAATATTATTTTGTATTAATGGAGAAATGGTTACACAAGTTGTAACGTATCTCCTTAGTTTAGGATTTGTTCCTAGAGTTTAGGAGTTTGATTGCAACTTCCTGTTGTACTTAATGATGTAATCTTTCATTCATGTAGAGTAGAGTGTACAGAGAGAGTTCTCTTTGTTTGAGTGTAGTCTCTAGGTGTAGTACTCACCTGTGAGCTGCAACTCCTTCTTTTTCAATTCAAGTCTGATTTTTATCTTAGACAACATATGCAACGTATCAGTTGATTCCAACTAACTCTTACAAGTACAATGTATTCATCCTCTAACAGAATCTTCTTAACACAACCAAAAAAAAATAATTACTATCGCATAGGTTCTTGAATTAATTATAAATCATATGTAATGGTTGGAGGATTGAACGAAAAAAATTCTCAAGATATATCTATGCTTTCGTGAAGGTAGGGTAGACAATCTTTCTCCTTTAGAATGACAGGCCGCTGATCTTTATGCCAAAAACAAGAGAGGTTCCGATTTTCCACCAATGTGGCAAATGCGTGACGCCACAAAGACCCTTCATCGTTCACTAACCATGCCACAAGGTGAAACTCAGTAACTTGTAATTCTTACTCTCACTTTCTCCTTCCATTGCACCAAGTAGAAAGAAGGGACATTGTGAGCGGGTGTTTCTAGACATGGGGTGAGGTGAGCCGTGTCAGATTTATACCAGCCATGAAATCTTAGTCGCATGAAGATTCCTCCGTAGGACACATGCCACCATGTGGAGAATGCTCCTGGTCTTCGTTGATGAAGCAACTTTCTTTTGTTGTTTATGTCTGCATGAAGGCACACACACAGGTTCAAATGTCCTCTCAAATCCTACAAAGATGATAGGAATTCACCAAGATTTCAAGACCAAAAATATGAAAAAGGAGCAGTGAATGCTTAGAATAGCCACAAAACCAGTGGCTAAAGTTAATTTACAGGTGGATAAACTTTCCACTCATATATAAGAAACTGTAAACCAAATCAAATGTATATTAATCAATCTCCAATAATGATGTATAATGTGTACATATTAGTACATACATGAAACAGTTGAATTAGTTCTAGAGAGTTTTTGGACTCCAATAACTGCCCAAATTGAGCCAAGGTTAATCCCAAGGATTAACTATCTAATAAATAATATCTCAGTCTATTTCTTTTGCTTTTTATATTAATATTTACATTATTTATGGACTCGAAACATAAACATCCATATATGATTAATCCAAACTTCGGAATGAAAATTTTTGATTAATTATTTTGTAAAAATTAAAAAATTGAAAAAAAAACAATAACTAACCAATAAAAATTAATTATTTTTAATCATAAGGAACATATAGATAAATTTTTATAAGATAAATATTTAAATTTAACCTTAAACCTTTCAAAAAAATTATGACCCAAATTATAATTATAAAGTAAATTTCATTTAAAAAATGTAATTATTTTAAATAAATTGATAATAAAAATAATATTAATAAATCGATTATTATTGTTTATCTTTAATAACATTATAAATTATAATGCTTTCTATTATTCCCCAAATAAATTAATAAATTATATATTTCATTTAATCAAATTTTTTATTTATAAATAAATGAAAATTAATAAAATAAAAAAATAATATTAGTAAATTCCATAATCAGTTGTTTCTCTAACTAAATACATTATATCCCGGATGCGGGTGATCGTTAAATTTTTCAGGCCGATGGGACAGAAGTCCCATGGAAACCACGTGCCCATCACGCGCAAGGCTCAAATGGGCAGAGAAGGAGACGGTAATCTCAGGACGGTGGCTTTAATAGCCACAGGTTGGCAGGCCGAAGGCCTTAACGCTTCGGCCTCTCTTGGCTGCACTTCCCCTCTCGGCTCTGTGATGGATTTGACTGCAGCTTTTGTGGCAGACGACCACCGAGGTAGAGCTGGAAGCTCTATAAACAGTGGCCCTATCCGCCCTCCTGGTCTCATGCATTCTGAATTCTGCGTTCCTGCCCGCCTGCAATCCGACCTCTGGGTAATCCGTGTCCAGTTCTTGGTTCAGGTAGGCTCTGCCCTGTTTTGTCACAGCTCGAACCTGTTTGTTCGGCTGAATTACTCCCTGAATCTCCCCGCTAGCATGGTTCGTGAGCGCCCACGGTTGCTGAGCTGCAGGGGCTCCAATAGAGGGGGAACCTCACGACGCCCCCCTGTGGAGGAATCCCGCCCTCCCTGTCATTGCCCGCACTGCCATTGCTTCTGTCACTACCCCAGCTCGGCCACCACTCATCCTTCTCGGCCTACCCAACTCCTGGAAGCCAGCTCCTCTGGCACCTCTGGTGCACCCTTCTTTGGCTCGTCCATCTTCTCTTTCGATAGCCGTTTGACTAGGCCGCATATCAGTGCTCATATCTCCGTTTTGTTCATTGACGAACCGGAGGAGGAAGGAGGCACCAACTCTCCGCCTGCTCCAGATCCCCCGCAAGAAGAAGGCCATGAGGACAACGCGACACAGGAAGATAAGGGAAAGGCAATTGAGGCTCCGATTCCTCACAAGGACGACAGCGATTGTCCACCTGCAGAGGCTGAGGAAGCTGCAACAACGGAGCTGGAGGAGGACTACTACAGGCCCTGCCTGATAGTGGAGGAGGAGATGGAAGAGCACGTGGCTCCAGTTCGGGAATTGATGTCTGGGTGTTGGCTCTTGGCTTCTCTGGTCAGGTTTCCTCATCCACTTTTCACTGTTTGTTCATGTTTTGTTCTGTCACGACCGTTGATGTGTCTTAGTGTCAATGTTTTGGGGTCGAGGTGTCTTTGTGTCAATGTTTTGGGGTTTTTTTGGGTATGTTTTGGGGTTCTTTTGGGTTTGAGGAACTTAGCCTCCGTGGTGCTCCCCTGTGCGGGATTGATGTTTACTGTTATGGTTTTTGGGTCCTCCCCTGCGAGGGATTGGTGGTCACTGTTCTGGTTTCTGGTTTTCCCCTGCGTGGGAACATTCATGGTCCTCCCCTGCGTGGGAATTTTTGAGTCTTTTTTGTAAGCATGGCCAAAGGGTTGAGCCCGTCTGCCAGTATCTCGGGCAACAGGCTCCCGCTGTAAAGCCTGACTGTAACTGTATCTTCAACTTTTGTACATAATAGAAGAGCCTAATTAGAAAAAAAAAAAAAAAAAAAAAAAAAAAAAAAAAAAAAAAAAAAAAAAAAAAAACATTGTAAATTATAAATACATTTGTCTTTTTCCTTTGTTTTCAGGTTTTTCTGGTCTACTCAATAATATGAAAGTCCTCTTGGATAAATTTCAATAAAATCTCATATTGGAAAATACTTACTTTTTTGGAATTAGAGGAAAGACGTAATATTGGAAATACTTTATCTCTTTTTTGTATTATAGGAATATTGGGAAATGCTTTGATTTATTTGTAATTAGAGGAAAAACGTCATATTAGAAAATACTTTCTCTTTTTGGTATTATGATGATGATGATGGTGGTTAACGTCTGTTCAGACTAAACATTGGTCTATCAGATCTAAAGAAACAAATTATTTATTTTGATTTAAGATTTTATACGAAAGGTTTAGAATTGAAGTTTAGATAATTCTATATAGAAGTTTTATTGGGAAAAGAGATAGTGATTAAATATAATGGATTATATATACTGTTGATTTTTGAAATGATAATATTATGTTTATTTATTAAAAAAATTAACAAATTTCTAAGATTATTTTTTGAAGTAAAATAAAATTGAAATAAGAATATTATTGTGGTTATGAAAAAATTAAATATATTGATTTCATTAATATAACATTTAGTTATTATGATCGGTCCAATCTTGGGATGAGAGATTCAGAACTCTGGTGGAAATATTGGATCATGATCACAAGCAACTCCAGGAAAACAACTTGCTGAAAGTAATGAAGCATACCTATGATTTACGTACCAACACCCCCCACACGCTCAAAGTGATGGGTGCGGTGGCCCTTGGCATTAATGCATGCAAGGGTTGTGGGAAAGTTGGCAGAGATGATACCAGAGAGGTAGTGTTTATAGGAGAAAAGGGAAAACATATGGGTAATGCTGGTGAGTTTGATTGCGAATGAAGGAGCTAGTGTAGGAGAAAGGCATGGTGTTGACATCCTTGACAGCAAGTTTGGAGACCACCTACAATCGTTAATGGGTATGATTCTTTGCTCTTCGCCTCCTTTGCAATGACAAACTGGTTGGCTTTCTGCTGGGGGAGAGGGCGGAAATAGGAATGTTAATTGGGAGGGGGAAATGGAGGTGGTGAATGGCTACAATGGTTTGGTTCTGCATCTATGTACTGTGCTTGCTGGGTATCGCCTTTGCCTTTTGATGTCTTGACCTTGTGTTGTTTTGCATTGGGAACCTGGGTACAGAACTTCGAGGGTTGAGTGGTGTTGGTCAAAGGGGTCAGGTAGGTAGAGGCTATGAGTTTGATGTTGTGGAAAGTGGGGGTCAGTTACTATGCTATATAGGAGCTTGGCCCTACTGTCGAAACCACTGCAATTGTTGGGGTACTGTGAGAAATTCCTACTATAAGAGAATTGCTAGGGCCCTTGAGGGGGACGTTGGGTATGAAAATGACAGTGGCCTTTCTCTAGTTTACTGGACACAGGGGAAAGGGTCAACAATTCATGTATGGAAACATGTCGGTCTGAGGCTGGGCTCACTTGCATGGCCTTGACAAGGAATTGCCAACCTGATAGCATATGGGAGGCACTAGGGGTGGAGGTGTGAGATGACAGAAGGGATTTGGAGACCGACCCCTTCTAAGGATTGGATCTTGGTCCATTATGGCTTTGGTAATGATAGTAAAAGGAAAAGGGAGGAGCATAGGGAGGCAAACAACACTGATAATTCAATTCAGGGAAGCAACGAGTGCCATAGTATGTCAAATTTCTTTTTTTTAACAAATTCTTGTTGTTAACAGGTTTCAAGAATTGTTGACATGGCTCGGACTGCAAAAGGTCATGGACATGGAAGATGGGGCCAGGAGCCTAGAAAGGATAAGGACCCGAGCATGTCTAAGCCTCACAGAAGGAGGAAATTGGTAGAACATCTTATCAATGAAGTTGCTCAGGCATACATGAGGGTACATATGAAGGCATCTAGAATCTGTTAGAGGAATGGGAATAGGAAATTAAGCAAGGCAGTGAGACTGAGGAGCAGAAGGGCTAGTTAGTTTCCCATGCTTACTTTTCTTATACATGCAGATATCTTTTACTTTTCGACATGCAAGAATATGTATAGATAGAAATATAGATTCTGGTCATGAAACAGAGACATATATAGCTTGGCTAGAGAGATTGAAACTTTATTGTTTTTGGATGGCTTACAATGCGAATAGGTGTCCAAAAGACTTAGTTTCCCATTGGGCAAGTTGAGGCCACCTAGCCAATCTATGTGGTGTAAAATTGCCTATTATGGAATAGAAAAAGAAAGGTCCTACCAAGATTAACCAAAAAAATATAACATCTAGTTAGAAAAATATAAAATTTTAATTTTAGAATTTTTGTATTAATGATTTTCTAATCAATATAATAGTGTTTACATTATTATAAATTTTCTCTTTTAAAGAGAAAACATTTTTTCTTTTAGGCTAAGGGTGAGAGGGAGCATCGATCCAACAATATTCATAAGAATGTAGCGATGGCATTAATATTTCTTATCATTATATCATTTCTATGAAATTGAAGTGAGTGGGGGACATAGCAACCATTTTTTCCAAGCACACAGATAATCCTAATAAGCTATATTATTAGATTTAACATAATATGTTTTTCAATTAACATGAGAGTATTTATAAGTGAGGTTTAACTATTCTATCATTTAACCTTTTCACTAAAATTCTAGTGATACAATGATTGACGAAATTTCCATTTTCATTATATTAAATGTTTTTTTGAATATATATCAACAAATTCAAATCCTTAAAACACACAATTAGCTTATACAAATTTTAAAATTTCAAATATATAATTGTAATTTTTTAAACTAAATTTTTATATTATATTATATATATATATTATATTAATATATGATAATAATAATATAAAACATCTATAAGATCATGTAGATTAAATATAATATATATAATTTAAACTCTTTCATGAAAAACATATTGATCTCAAAATAATTTCTTTTATTGAGCCTAGAGGCTTATTTTACAACCTACTATGAGGGGACGTCTAAGTATGCCTATGCTCAAGGTGGAATTGACATGTGTCCCTCTTAAAATAAAAATAAACACTCTAAATAGAAAAATAATGTCAACTATGATCAAAATAAAAAATAAAAAAAATTGAATATGCTATGCATGTAAATTAATTTCTTCTAAAGTTATAAGTTAAAGAATAAATTTTTATGGTTAAAACTTTTGAAGTAATCTCTATTCAATTTGGTCCTCTATATACTCTATATAGCATTCAAAAATACAATTTAATCCCTCTTGAGGCATATTAAATTTGTCCTTAAGATAGATATATATTTATCTCAAGCATGTAGAGAGTGATAAAAGATCCACAATCCTCTTCATACAAATTAGTTTCTCTCAATTATATTAAAAGTGAGAAGAAGTCCACAGTGATTGCAAAATTGTGATTTCTTACTCAAAATACACTTTTGAATGTATAAATAGATTGAGCACCCATAAAGGCCCCTCAGGCACTGGATCTTTGCAAATTAAACAATTTAAACTTATCATTTAAAAAAACAATGTACCACATTTTGAACAAAAATAAATAAATAAATAAAGTCAAAAAATTCATTTCATATATTAACTAGCACAACTACATTTCATTAATTAAATGTGGTTTATCTACCGCACAAGCCATTGATACATATATAATAAAAAAATAATATTAAAATAAAAATTATTACAATAAAAAATTATTATTAAATAATAAAATAATTAATTAATTTTAATAAAAATGATGATGGTGATGGTGATTAACGTGCTAACAACAATGCATTCTATTCGACATCAAAAAAAGAGAGTCTAATTGTCATTCTTGAAAATCTTGTTTCTGTGATCAAGGAGAAGGGAAAGAAGCACTCCAAGAACACTATAGTTGGGTTTTCTTAATAAATCAACAAGATTGGAGGTGTGGTTGATGATAGGGAATTGAGAGCGGATTTGGGCAAGAGTCAAGCAGTTTAAGAGGAAGCACTTTTCATCTTCTAACTTCTTAGTATCACAAATATGACATATTATATCATCAAGGGGAGTCTTGCGAGTAGATCACTACCTGGTCTCACTCTGAAGCTCATGAGAATTAGTTCTTATCCAAGCAATATTCATTTTCTTATTAGTGTTTGTGAACATAGAGAGATAGTTCTGATTATCAAGGGTGGGGTTGATCACCTCCTTATAGTATCTTAGCTTACTTTTACCCTCCAACTCCTTATCCTCCCACATCTTGTCCTTAAAATTGTTGGTAATAATATCTTTGATACTATACTTGCTTCCCATGACAATCTCCTCCTTAATCCCTCAAAGTTCGAACCAAGACTAGGCATTCTTATGCCACTCGAATGTAACACCCTCCTCCCACATCTACCCAAGAAAACTGTCAGTTGGGGTAAACATGCAAAAATAGGCCACTATGATATTATTCAAACTCCTCAGTCACATTAAGGAAGTGGAACCGACGGAAACACACCATACAAAAATTCAACATCAGCTTCAGGACCCCTGGGAACCATGCCAATAGTTCAGGTAGCTTGCCCCTAGGTCATACTAAGATTTTGGACAGCTTAACCCCTAGTCACTTTAATACCATAGACATGAAAACGTCTAAGGACCTCCAGTTGATCTCACAAGATTTCCTCCCAGCATCCAAAGACTTTTTTTGTTAGTGTTGTGGCAGCATCCGTGGGATTTTAACCACTTCTTTAGGCCCAGAGCCTAGGTGACTACCCAAAATTGAACTATCTCTTCAAAATAGTAAAATAACATGGAAATGATAGTACTAAATCAAATACTCGTTTAAGACCTTGACTGGACCCTTAGTATCAATGACAAACATTTTGTCAAACATATCACGAATATGTAAACTACAGGTGTAAAGAACAATTATGAGCATAAGGATCTCATACTTAGCTGAGAATCACTAAGGACCATTGATGCCTCAACACATAAACTTCCATTCCATCCATTATATCATAGATTCATTGATCATTCAATTACAAGTAAAAATATGGTGAAATCCATACATAGTTGTTGTCATAAAACACATACATAACCAACATAATAGAAACAAAAATGATCATGAAATTACATCCATATAAACCACATATAATCCATCAAAATGCTCATAGAACCATAAGGAGAAATAACCTTTCATTAATTATGCAAATTCCAAACGTGGGATGGGACTTCTACGTTATACCCGACCATAAAATGGTCGAGCAAAATCTCTCTTCATCCATTCAACCATGTGTCATATTTCAAGCATGAATGTGGGATCTCATAAAACCCGTCAATAAAAACCATCTAGGGCTTCCAGAGGCCATCTACCTCAACCCATCAAATAGTGATTCCACTTCACAGTCAGACATCACAAAACCATCATCAGATTGGTCTCTATATAAGCCTTTAAGGGATCTAGAGCTTTTGTCCAACCAAGGCTTCTAAGACTTGTAACTCAACCCAAAACTTATATAGGGTTTCCTGAGAATTTGTCTAACCAGGGCTTCTAGGACTAGTAACTCAACTCACCAAGGGCTTTTCAATCATTTTTCCAACCAAGGATTCTAGGACTAGTAATTCAATCGAAGTTGTTACAGGGCTTCTAGAGAATTTCTCCAACCAGGGCTTCCAAGACTAGTAACTCAACCCAAGCTAAGGAAACATGAGAACCAACCAAAACAAAATAATGGAAATAAACCCATAATCACCATGGCTATCTAGGAAATGGAAAGGCTAGGAAATCCACTGTCAATCTCGGTGATCCTCCATGCCAATGACAAACTACAACCACTAATCCACATGCATATGCCATGCATGCCAAAACTAGTGAAGAAAACATACATGTGACTTGATACTTGCAAGAAAATCTGATGTAGTTGTTGATCTAGATTCACTCTGGTGATTTCCTATGCTTCCCTTGTCTTCTTACTCCAAAATGCAAGTGTACCACACCCTCTAGGAACATTCTATGTCTCCAACAGTATAAGGGAGAGAGAGAATAATGAGAGAGCTCCAAAACTAAACTGATAAAAGGTTACCAGCTAAACCTCATAAGCCTTTTTATGAATGAGGCCTCTATTTTCTTACTTTTCTATTATTTTCCTTCATTTTCCTCCTCACATGAAATTTATGACCTTTCACTTCCTTTTCCTCCTAATCTCCATTATTTTCACAAATAAATGTGTCAAAAATGTCATTTTTCCTCCAAAGCCTTAGTCATTTCCTTTTCCAATTTCCTTGACCATTAAATAATCACAAGTGATCCCCATCACTGATTTTCCCCAACATTCAGCTTGGAATAAGTGTCCCATCATCCATGGTTATTATTTTGCGTTTAGTTACTTTTATTACATAGAATTTTCACCAATGTTGTTACAGAACCCTCACCCTTGGGGGAACACCATCCTCGGCATTCAACAACACCTATAATAAAAATGTTGTTGTAAGAAAATTATAATATCCATTGAGCGTTATAACTTAGCTCGATGCAATATTTACAACGATTAAGCTGCTAAGAAGCAAGCCAACATGAAAACATAGCAACATAATGACATGACACCCATACCGCTTATTGGAGCTTTAAAACATAGATCATGGCTATATTTACATCCATATACATATGTGTATATACCAACATCACCAAAACATATACCAAGACATATACCCAAACACCATACAAAAACACCATGCCAAAACTGCTTTTCCTCAACTAGTAAATAAGGAAGGATACATAGCCCACAATTGATTTGCCATCTCCCATGTAGCTTTATTGGGCCCAAATTACTTGCATTACACTTTATCCTAATCGATTTCTCAGTTCCAGAGCATGAGAATCTTTTTCTACAATATACACTGAGCCTCTGGTTGAAATTCTCCATCTCGTTCCACCTACAATAATGTTTGGTCAACCACATGATCAACATCTCTAACATACTTTCTAAGAAATGATACAGGGAAAACATCATGTAATTTCACCGTCGAAGGCAGTGCAATTCAATAGGCTACTGACCCAATCCTCTCAGTAATACTGAAGGGTCCACAAAACTGTGGTGCCATCTCGACACATGATCTAATCCGCAAGGATCTCTTCTTTGGTTTGGTGCATAAGTACACTTGTTCCCCAACCTAGAACTCCTTGAACAACCTATTCCAATATGCATAACTCTTATACCTATCCTATGTTTCCTTTAGATTTTTCTTGATAACCTACATTTCCTGTTTCACCTTTACCAACATATCTGGTCCAATTAGAACCTTGTTAACTGGATCACTCCAACTGATAGGAGTATTGCAAGTCTACCCATATAATGCCTCAAAAGTAATCATCATAAATGACTCTTGATAAACATTGTTGATTGCAAAGTCAACCAATGGGAGATAATCTTCTCACTTCCATTGTTGATGCATCACATACATCCTCAACATGTCCTCCATTATCATGTTGACCCTCTCCGTTTGTACATCTATTTATGGATGATAGGTTGTATTGAAGGCCAACTATGTTCCCAAACCTACAAATAACTCCTTCCAAAACATGGAAGTGAACTTTTCATCCCCATCCAATAAAATCTTCTTTTGAAAATCATGCAATCTGACCACAACTCTGATGAATAAATGTGCTACATTGCTAGCTGAGAATGTAGACTTCACTAGAATGAAGTGTGCAACCTTTTTCAACCTGTTCACAACAAACATGATGAAATCATGTTGTCTCACTATCCTCAACAAACATGTGATGAATTCCATGGAAATGAATTCCCATTTCCACTCGGGAATCACAAATGGTTGTAGCAATCAACCTCGATGTTTACACTCTACCTTCACACAATGACAATCAAAATAACTATCCACAAACTCTACTACATCCCTCTTCAAATTCAGCCAATAGTAAAATATCTTCACTGTTGTCAATATCATTTGGTAGCCTGGATGACTTGAATATGGTTTCACATGAAACTCTCTCAAGATCACCTTCTTGAGCTCACTATTGTTCGGCACATATATCTTATCTTTGAATCAGACCAATCCATTTTCCATAAGACAATAATCCATATCTTGTGCAGTTGTGCCTATACTTGCACCTATATGTGTACTTTTACATGCACATGTACTTATGCCTATAGCTATTGTTTTGGGAAAATTTAGTGTTTCTTCAAACGCCTAACCCTCCAGACCTAGTAGCTAGTCTATAAATAGTAGACAAAGTAATTCATTGCTTTTCCTATAGTTAATAGATAAGAGAAAGAAGAACAAAGGTACCAACCTGTAGCTTTCGCTCAATCCCTCTCTCCTTTGACCGATTTCACCACTCCTTTCTGTACTTAACTCGCTTGGAAAGTACCTACACACAAGCTGAGACAGAAACCTATCAAAGCATACAACAATGACGATCTGTTAACTAAACATATCATAGAATCAAGAATACGATATACATCATATAAATACATGAATGGAAAAGACTTAGAATTATGTATTGATAGAAGGAAAGTTTACAATCCATGTAGATGCATGCTTGCTTCAGTGTCATCCTTCCAGCTTCAAACCCTTCTATCCTCATGAAGCAACAATTCGACAGCATTACAATACTCTTACTAATCTCATTCAAACATAATTTCCTTAGCTCAAGAAATTCCAACCTAGACTAGCCTTTGAATGCTTGATCAATTTATAGTTGAATGGAGGAGGTTAATCCGTTAATGGCCCTCATGAATGCTTTGACATAACTGGGAAGTGGTTCCATGGAGGAAGGGATAATGGATTAAGGTTCATTCATCCTCTTCCTCATCCAAATGCGAGCTCCATCCATCTGGAAACTTCCAGAAGCATCCATTAGATGAGGAATCCAATGGATTGATTTCAAAAAATCGATGAATCTCGCTTAGCATAGGTGAAACAAAGGCTAGATGCAATGCATGGCACCTAGACAATGTAGCTCCTGCAATGCATTGCGGACTAATAGAAGGCTCCCTACGCTGATCTCCTTAGGGATACCTTTTGGATGAATGATGACATGAAAATCTTGGGAAGCAAACTTGATGTTGGTTAACTTCATTAGGGAATGAAAACAACTAAATTAGGGGTTGATGGACCCTAATAATGCAGATTTGGAAGCTGGGGTTGATGTGCCCAAATTGACCTGTAACACCTATACTTATACATGTACCTGTACCAGTACTCTGTTGCAACTTGTGCACAATATCCATATATCTAACATCTAGCTAATCTACTCACAAGATCATGTCCTCTAAGTCTATCCCATAGGAGCTCATAGTTTTTAAGAAATTTACCTATATCCACCTACTAAGAGAATATGCAAATATATTGTCTTTAAATTTTGATGTATCGGATCTCAAAATCAAACTTATTAATCATAGCCAACCATTGAGCCTACCTACCATTAAAATTTGGTTGGTCAAATAGATATCGCAAACCACTGTGGCACTCATCAATGTGAACCTCCTGCCCAAAAGATAGTGTCTCCACATATTCAATGCATGTATAATTGTTGCCAACTCAAGATCATGTGTGGGGTAGTTCTTCTCGTTCTCATTTAGTTTTTGTGACTCATAGCATACCACCTGTCCATCTTGCATAAGGACTCCACCAAGTCCTCTCTTACAAGCATCTGTGCATACTACAAATTCTTTGTCAGGATCTCCAATCTCTAATGTTGGTCCATGTGTCAACAATTGCTTTAGGAGCTCAAAACTAGCTTCACACTCCTCTATCTATTGAAACTTCTTACCTTTCCTCTACAATGATGTATAATAGGATAAGAAATATGTGAGAAGTTCCTGATGAACCTCTTGTAATAGCCTACCAACCCCATGAAGGATCTCACCTCAACCACATTCTTAGGAGCTACCCACTCCATGATGGCTCTTATCTCTTCTGGATCCACTATAATGCCCTCCTTGGAGACAACATGCCCCAAGTAATGTAACTCAGTATGAAATAAACTACACTTGTTGATATTATCTTACAACTACTGCTCCCTTAACAACCTCAACACTGTTGCTAAATGTTTGACATGCTCTTCCTCAGTTTCAGAATATGCCATTATATCATCAATGAACATAATAACAAATTTATCCAAATATGGACACAACACACTACTCATCAAGCACATGAATGTAGTTCGAGTATTAGTTAAATTGAATGGAACTACAACAAACTCATAATGCCCATACCTAGTCTTGAATGTGGTTTCGTAAATATCCTCTTCTTTGATGTGTACATGATGATATACAGATATCAAGTCGATCTTTGAGGATTCATTTTGCCTTCAACTGATCGAACAAGTCATCAATCCTAAGTAACAGATACTTGTTCTTGATGGTTACTTCGTTCAATTACCCGTACTCGATGCATAATATGAGAGTTCCATATTTCTTCTTTACAAACAATAATGGTGTTCCCAATGGTGGTACACTTAGCATAATGTATCTCCTTTCCAACATTTTCTTTAGTTGTAGCTTCAAATCTACCAACTTAGGTCTACCCATCTTGTAAGGTTCTTTTGATGTTGGAGTTTCCCATGGCACCAACTCAATGGAAATGTTTGCCACCCTGTGAGGTGGAAACTCTGAAATATCCTCAAGAAATACATCCTTGAACTATTGTAGAACTGGGTACCTAGTCAACACATATGTATCCTCAACCTCCTTACCCTTGTCACTAGAAATGTGCACTGCAAATAACTTACACCATTTTATGTTGTTATACTTTGCTTCCATAGTTGTCACAATCTTAACTGATGTGGATTTCTTGTTTCCTTGTAAGACTCTTGGTTCCCCATTATCATCAACACACTCAATGGCTTTTTCATAACAGTTTACCTCGCTTTTGTGAAGATACAACAAATCCATGCCCAACAACATATTGTATGAACCCAACGATAATACATTCAATTGTTCTGCGCCAGGCATACCATTCAAACCAAATTCACAGACTCTTACACAATGATGAAATCACTTCTTCATACATGTATCCAATTGCACTAACCAAGACTCTACATGCAATTCCTTACTCAAACCACACATATCCACAAAGTCAGGACTAACATAGCTAATTAGATCCAGGGTCAATCAAAATAGAAATAACTTGATAACAAAGCTTGCCGTCCATCTCAATGATAGATGCCTGATGATCTGCCTATTTGTTATCCAATGTTGCATAGATACATGGAATACTCTAACCAACATCCCCAACAGTATGCGCCTCCTGCGCACTATATATCCAAGGCCTACCACCCTCATTCTATAGACAATCCCTCCTACGATGATCTTTTCAACAAGTCCAACACTTTTATAGGATTCTAGCCTCCATGTTTATTATACTCTTCAGATCAATGTCCCTATCCTCTATATAATGCAGTGAACCTCGTAGGTGGTGCAACATTCTCCTTGTTATCTATACCCAATGGTTTTTCTTGCTTCTTGTCCCATTTTCCTTTTTTCTAGGCATTACCTTTCCAATCTGGCTTAGTCCCTGATCTACACTTCAATTTTTCAAAGCAATGCTTTAGCTTTTGAATGGCCTCATCCAATGATTCTAGACTCATTGAACTCAATCTTGTCTTTGAATGAAACTGGTAATCCACTAATTAATCTCTGAATCTTAGCCTTCTCCTACTTGATGTAAGGCACATACCTCAATAGCTCCAAGAACCTGCTAATGTACTCAGCATCTATCATAGACCCCATCTTTATGTCATATAATTCTATTTCCCTATCATCAAAGTATCTCTCTGTCATATACTTCTTCTTTAATGGTTGCTAAAATTCACTCCAAGTCAAATCTTTCTCATTTATACCTCTGATATTCTTCACATCTTCCCACCAAATGTATGCTTTACCTTTGAGACTGAATATAGCTACTTGAGCTTTCATGTTCTTTGAATAGTCATGCAACCTGAAAAACTTCTTCATGCCTAGAAACCATGCCTCTGGATCTTGTGATTTCTTTACCTCTCCATCAAAAGTAGGTGGATTTTATTTCTTAAACTCATCTGGAAAATACCCTTTATCACTCCTCCTATAAGGATGATATCGATGACAATCATAGTTCCTATCTAAATCAAAACTAGAATAATACTTGTGTCTATCCCCTCTCCTATCTGGAGTGTCCAACAATATGCCATCTCTAATTGTGTCATCTCTATCTAATCTATGAACACCATGTGATATACTACCATATGCCCCATTAGCTATGTCCTCCTTCTCATGGCTGACTTGAAGTGGCTCGTGTCACTGCAAATATAACAAGCTCCGAGGTATCACTACATTTACCTCTCCTAGTTTTTCTTTTACCAGTATGATTATGTCATTATCTACCTTACAACTGTTTATGTATTCCATTAAGATTCTAAATCAAACCGCCAAATAGGAAGAGTTCCCCATACCATATTTTTTTTTATTCATAGGGACAGTCTTTGTAGTCAACCATCTTGCTAGCCATTTAATATTTCTTCCTGTAAGGTATATCTTGTCTGCTAAACCAAATCACAATAAATATATGTACCTTACTATAGCTCGGGGAGGATACCTTGCCTACAAGATCAACAAATCTGTTTATAACATAATCATGACAATGAATAGAAACATAACATATAAGCATATAACCATGTCATTTTCATTCTATCTAGGGTCAAGTCATCAATGCATGACCTTAACAACAATGCACACTTTGACCTCCTGCATGACAAGAAGCACTACATCACTGTACATTTGACCACATGAGACCATGAGTATGCATAAGAAATACATAACCACACATACCATGACCTTATGAATGATGACATAAACCGTACTAATGTATGTAGACAATTCCCAAACACAATGTACACAATACACCAACATACATGCAAATAAAACTCAAGCATGATATGGAGCACAGAAACATAAACACATATAATCAAACATAAATGAACAACACTTGTAACAATATGTAACCATGCATGCAGGAAGATAACCAAGCATACAAGAATGATACATGCGACCAAACATACAAGAATGTAACTAAGTGTACCAAATGATACATGTAAGTGACACATAATGACATATAACTTGTCATACACTCATAGTGATGCATCCCGTAGTAAAACACATCAACACTACATGGCAACATCACTACATGAAACCGACATGCATGCATGACCAACACCTAGCCCATTCAGTTTAAGGGGTGAACCATGCCCTGATACCACTCTGTAACACCATCCTCCAATATCTACCCAAAGAAACTAGCCAGTCGAGGTAAACATGTGACGATAGGGCACTATGTTATGATTCAACCTCCTAAGTCACATTAAGGAAGTTAAATTGATAGAAACACACCATATAGACATTCAACATCAGCTTCTGGACCCCTAGGAACCATGCCAACAGTTCACACAGCTTTCCCCTATGTCCCACAAAGCTTTTGGACAACTTAACCCCTAGTCGCTCTTGTGCTATAGGCATGACAATATCCAAAGACTTTTTTTGATAGTGTTGTGTCAGTTTCCCCAGGATTTGAGCCACTTTTTCAGGCTTGGAGCCAAGGTCATCACCCAAAATTGAACCATCTCTTCAAAATAGTAAAATAACATGGAAATGATAATACCAAAGAAAATACTTGTTTAATACCTTGAGTGGACCCCTACTATCCATGACAGACATTTCGTCAAACATATCACGAGCATGCAAACTACAAGTGTAAAGAACAACTCTGAGCATAGGGGTCTCATACTTAGTTGAGAATCACTAAGGACCAGTGATGCGTCAACACATCAACTTCCATTCCATCCATTAGGTCATTGATACAATGATCGTTCAATTACAAGTAAAAACATGGTGAAAGCCATACATCGTTGTTGTCAGAAAACAAATACATAAGGTCCAGCATAATAGAAACAAAAATATTCGTAAAAGTACAAACATATAGACCACATATAATCCATCAAAATTCTCATATAAATACAATGAGAAATAACCTTTCATTAATCATGCAAAATCCAAATCTAGGATGGGACTTCCACATTCAACCCAACCATAGAATGGCTAAGTCAAATCTCTCTTTAGTTATTCATCCACATGCCATATTCCAAGCATGAATGTGGGATCTCATAGAACACGTCAATCAAAACCATCCAAGGCTTCTAGAGGCTATCCACCACAACCCATTAAATAGTGATTCCACCTCAGGATCAAACATCACAAAACCATCATCAGATTGGTCTCCATCTAAGCCCTCGAGGACTCTAGAGCATTTGTCCAATCAAGGCTTCCAAGACTAGTAACTCAACCCACAGTTTATATAGGGCTTATAGATCATTTTTCCAACCAGGGCTTCCAAGGCTAGTAACTCAAGCCACCAAAGGATTCCATATCGTTTTTCCAACCAACGCTTCGAGGACTTGTAACTCAACCTAATTTGTTACAGAGTTTCCAGAGCTTTTGTCTAACCAAGTCTTCTAGGACTAGTAACTCAACACAAGCTAAGGAAGCATCAGAACCAACCAAAACAAAACAATGGAAATAAAGCTAGATTCATCATAGTTATCTAGGAAATGGCAAAACCAGGCAATCCACTATCAAACTTAGCCATCCCTTGTGCCAATGATAGATCACAAGCAATAATCGACATGCATATTCCATGCATGCCAAAAATAGTTAAGGAAACATACATGTGACTCTCTACCTGCAAGAAAATATGATGTGGTTGTTGATCCTGATGCCCTCTTGCACTTTTTGTGCTTCCTTTTCCTTCTTGCTCCAAAATTACAAGTATGCCACACCCTCCAAGAGTGCTCCAAGAAAACTCTAAGTCTCTAAGAGTATGAGAGAGAGAGAACAATGGGATAGCTCCAAAACTGAACAGAGAAAAGGTTACCAACTAATCCTCTAAAGCCTTTTTATGACTGAGGCCTCTATTTTCTTCATTTTCCATTATTTTCCTTCATTTTCCTTCTCACTTGAAACCTACGACCTTTCACCTCATTTTTCTCCTAATTTCCATTATTTCCATAAATAAATGTGCCAAAAATGCCATTTTGCCTCTCCAAAGCCTTAGCCATTTCCTTTGCCAATTTCCTTATCCATTAAACAATCACAATTGATCCCAATCATTAGGATTTTTCCCAACATTTAGCTTGGAATAAGTGTCCCATCATTTGTGGTGATTATTTTTCCTTTTACATGGAATTTTCATTGTGACTATTACACTGTGCTTGAGGCGTAGCTAGGGGTTTTGCCTAAAGTTAAAAGAAATTTTTGGGAGTCTATTCGATTCCATTTTGTAAATATTCTTCTTATACATCATATATGATCAAGGTGGATCTTCAGAAACAATGGCATGGAAATCATAGTAATCAGAAGGAAGTCAACTCGGGATCAAAGCGAAGATCTCATCTTCTTGATTCCAACAGTGCGAATAGTACTTCAATCCGAGTCCGGATGATGAAGTTATTGCACAAAGAAGGATTCTTTGATCCTTTAGAAAATGAGGATTTTCCTTTGAAAATGGGTCTTAAGCTTTTAAGGCCAAATCACCATCAGATGTCGCATAGAGGTGGACTTAAGCTTTGGGTAGTGGAACCCCCAATTGCCGATCTCTGATCACATTAGATCGGTGAATCAGAGGCAACTGGATCATAGGTATTACACATATGTATATCGGTGGTGGCAGGTTGTGATTGGCGATTAATCAGATCAGTGATCATTATCAGAGCAATATGTGAGGGAACACCAATGCGATCGGCCAATGTCGATATTAGCAATCAGCGATTGACGGTCGGTCAGTCGTTCCTGATAAGCAAGACAGGGACACCCCCCCCGATAGGCCAATTTGTGACCTCAGTGTGGACCCAATATGGAATATGAGCCCGATTTGATGTTTTTTGAAGTCCGATAAATGGGTTTGGATCGGATTTTCAATGTTTTTCGAGATATTGAGGTCTTATCACCTCAACGATAAAAAGACCATTTTAAGAGGCAGTTTCACCCGTCGATGCTTCCACGACACCCACCTCCATTGTGGACCAAGAAAGCCCCCTATTTAAATGGGATCCTGTTCGAAAATGAATTATAAAACACAATCGACAGTAAGAACAGAGGAGGAGGTATTTATGGTTGCAGCACATTGTTTCACAGCAGGCCAAGAGTGCATATTGTTCTGTTTTAGACAATTTACACGACTCTAGCCACTTTCATTTCTACTGGACGCTTTGGTATTGCTTACCTCTCCATCTCAGGCATCCATTTCACAGGCCATCTTGCAGATTGGAGGAATAAGCCTCTTTGTGGACAGTTTGATTAATGTACTTTTGTTCTTTCATGCCGTTTAATAAGAAAGGCCTCCCCATTGTTGAGTTGGGCTTGGAGATGTAGTATGAATTGGATGAACTCTGTCATCAAGCCTTGGTGTCTTATTTTGTGCCTTTTATGTTTTTACTTCTTCATATGTGCACATTTTTATGTTAAGCTGCAATTTTACATGTGATTCTTTTCTATACATGTATAAGTGAAAACATCCCAGATCAAGTGGTATCAGAGTAGGGCTTTTTAGATGTGAATTTCATGTTTGTATTCTAATAAGAGGCAGGCTTCAAAGAGACGGAGAGTATTTATAACATTTTGATCCAAAGGCATGGCGTGCACCTCGGAGAAGAAACATGGTTGAAGACGAAGCTCATATTGAAGAGGAGCATAATTTCAAAAATACTTTCTATTCAATGGCAGAGAATATCAGTCAGCTGGTTATAAGAATGGAAAAAGTAGAGGAGAGAATTCTAGAAGGACAAGGTTTAACACATGGGAATGGTAGAGAAGACCCCCTTCCTTCTCCTTCTAGGAGTGAAGGTGCTTCTTCCTCTCATCACCATAATCAAAGAAACCCAAAGGATGCATCTAAGAAACATTTTTTAAAATTAGATGTTAAATTTGATCTTCCTGTGTTTAATGGTGAAAGTAACGCAAAAAAGCTTAACCATTGGATCAGGTAGATTGAGGTTTACTATTGGATTCAACAAATTGTAGAGGATGAGGTGAAAATCCCACTGGCTTCTCTACGGTTGGGCATCATAGCTCTTGTTTGGTGGGAGAGAAAATTGCAGAGTAGTAAAAAGGTATTTTCCTCATGGCCTGATTTTACTTCTGCATTGAAGGAACAATTTTATCCCGTAGGATACAAATAGAAAGCTTTGATGAATTGGCAATACTTAAGGCAAGGTAAAGGGCAGGATGTTCAGAGTTTTACAGAATAATTTAGGAAGCAAGCACTAAATTTGGGTGTTGCACTTGATAACCTGAAGTTGAAACTAAGTATATTGCCTCACTGCATAGTTATATTTGGCATTCATTATTGTTGTTTGAACCAACCACTATTGACGCAACTAGTTTGAAAGCAATTCATATTGAGAATAGGGGAAAGAATGAAAGAGAGGACCACTCCAGAAAGCCACCATTCAATCCTCCCAATGGCAAATCCAAAGCGAAATGGAAAGGGAAGGAAAAGAAAGCAGTAGCTGCCAAAGAGGGAGAGTGGCCTTATTGCAGTCACTGCAAGAAAGAAGACCATGATGATGATCACTGTTGGAAGAAACACCCATAAATTCGTCCAAATAAGTATGGAGGAAAAGGAAAGTAGAAAACAGTGGCAGCAGCACAACAAGGCCTTGGACGAGATTTGGGAGATGAAGTGATGGTCACAGCAGCGGGAACAAAAGGTACCCTTACACCTCCTGTTGATTCTAAATCATGTGAAAGCACCAGTTCTGTAGATGAGTCCCTTTCAAATGATAGAAAAAGAATTGAATTATTTCATATTAGAGTTGTAGTAAATCACACCAAGGTTGAAACTCTGTTTGATACTAGGTCTTAAGCAAATCTAATTGCAAAATCCCTCGTAAAGAAGCTTGCATTAGAGACAAAACCACACCCAAAACCTTACCCACTGAGATGGATACATGATAAAGCTAAATTGAATGTAACCCAGCTGTGCAAGGTAAAATTTGTGATTGTGTCTAAGCTGGTAGATGAAGTAGAGATGGATGTAATACCATTGGATATATGTGGCATGGTATTAGGGAGCACATACATGTATGACATAAAAGCAGTTTTTTTCCGCCATGAGAATAAATACCACATCACCAAGGATGAGGTAGAATACATAGTGCGGGTTCATCAAAATAAGATTAATTCCATCCTCATAAGCCCTGGGAAAATGAAATGACTGGTGAATTCCAGTCAAACATGAATGCTTATGGTCATAAGGGAGAAAGAGGCCGAATTTGTTGATGTGTTCCAAGGCTGCAATGGGAAGCATAAATAGGAATTAATGGAATTAATTTCTAAATATACTGAAATGTTTCAAGGGCTGAAGGGACTACCTCCGTGGAGGGAAATCCAACATGAAATCCAATTATTGCATGATGCGCCTCTGCCAAAAATTGGCATGTACAGGATGTCGACAATTGAAATGGAGGAGATCAAGTGGCAAGTGCAGGAATTGCTGGACCAAGGCGTAATCAGGTCAAGCTCCTCTCCATGCTATTAGTTGATCGTTCTAGTGCCAAAGAAATATGGTAACTGGAGGATGTGCATGGACTACTGCGTGCTCAACAAGATATCAATGAAAAATTGCTATCCCCTCCCATGCATAGATGATTTATTAGACTAATTAAAGAGTGTTGTATATTTCACAATGTTGGATTTGTGTAGTGGCTATCCCTAGGTCAGAATTGCAGAGCAAGACATGTGGAAAACCTCTTTCAAAACCAAGTAGGGGTTGTTTGAATGGATGGTGAAGCCATGCGGGCTTCGCAATGATCCAACCACCTTTATGCAGGTTATGAATAATATATTTCAGCCTTTCATTGATAAGTTTGTTCTAGTATATTTAGATGATATACTAGTTTTTATCAAGAGTTTGTTTGAACATGTGATCCATGTAAAGAAAGTTTTCGATGTGCAGAAAAAAGAAAAACTCTTTGTAAAATTGTCAAAGTGTGTGTTCGAGAAAACCTCTTTGGGTTAGCTAGGTCATATTGTTGGTCATGGTCAGTTAAAAATTGATCCCACTAAATTTGAAGCAATTGTAAATTGGCCTAACCCTACTAGTGTAGCCAAGGGCCGTAGCTTTCTTGGTGTAGTCCAGTATTGAAGGAGATTTATTGCTAATTTCTCTATTATTGCAGCACCTTTACACACATTGAAAAGTGTGAAACAGGTCTTCCAATGGGGAGGAAGACAACAGAAGTCCTTTGAAACATTGAAGGAAAAAATTAGCACCACGCCAATCTTAGCCTTACCCGATCTGCAACAACCATTTGAGATAAAAATCGATGCCAACGATTATGCCATGGGAGCTGTACTGATGTATCAAAAGAAGCCAATTTGTTACCATTTTGAGAAGTTTTCTCAAGCTGTGATAAACTATCCCACCTATGACAAGGAGCTTTATGCCTTGTTGCAGAGTGTGAAAAAGTGGAAACACTATCTGATCGGCAAGGAGACTATCATCCATACAGATCATCATCCCTTACAGTACCTTTAGTCACAAACCAAGTTGCAACAATCTCATCATTTCAAGTGGATGGGCTTTCTTCAAAAGTTTCATCTGGTAAGAAAGTATAAGAAGGGCACTAGCAATAAAGTTTTTGATATGCTATCTCGCCCTCCTATTTTTGCTTCTGTTATTTTGTGTATGCTTCATTATCTTTTGAAAGTTATGCTGAACATTATGCTAATGATGATGACTTTAAGGAGGTTTATGCAAAACTAACTCATGGTTCACACGTGGACAACTATCACCTGCAGGGGAAATTGTTGTATCACCTTGGTAAATTGTGTATTCACATAGGAGAAAGAGTACATGTAATTTGAGAGGCCCACACCTCTCTTGTGTCTGGACACTTTGGTGTCGAAAAGACTTTATGTGATGTACAAATATTTTGTTTTTGGCCTCATATGAAAAAAATTATGACTCGCTATGTAAAGGGTTGTGTGATGTGTTTTGTTTCAAAGCCCTCTAATAGAGAACTCGGGCTCTACACACCACTCCCTATTTCGACTCATCCATGGCAAAGTGTGTCAATGGACTTTGTAGGAGGTTTACTTTTGTCTAGGAAGAGTCCCGACTATTTGTATGTCATCTTTGACCATTTTAGCAAAATGTGTATTCTTATGCCTTGTAAAAAGCAGATTATTGCAAAGTAGACTGCTTCTCTTTTCTTTCAGCATGTTTGGGTCCACTTTGGATTCCCCATGTCAAATGTGTCAGATCGGGACTCTCGCTTCCTTGGAGAGTTCTAGACCAACTTGTCGAGGATGATGGACATCAAACTGAAAAGAAGCATGACATTTCACCCGCAAACCGAGGGGTAGATAGAGATTGTTAACCGTACCATGCTACACTTATTACGAGGCTATTGTGGGAAACATCCCAAGTTGTGGGATGAACATCTCCCCTATATACAACATTCCTACAACCGAGCAGTGCATTCATCTATGCAGCGTTCACCATTTGAGACATGCTGGGGTTACCTACCAAAGGACCCCTTTGATATGGTCTTTGGAAGTGAGGATGGCTCCAGTGGATGTAATGATAAGGACAAAGATCAGCAGTTCATTCAGCGAATCCAATTGATTCACCAAGAAGTGCAAGAGTAGTTGGAAAAAGGTCAAGATCGTTACAAGGCTTGACATGATAAACACCGAGTTGACCATCAATTCCAAGTGGGTGACAAGGTGTGGTTCCACATCAACAAAGATAGGATGAAGGGAGAAGGAAAGAATTTGTGCCCAATCGGTATGGACCATTCACCATATTGGAGAAGATTGGGAACAATGCCTTTCGTCTTGACTTGCCGGTATATATGAAAATGTACTCAGTAGTGAATGTGGAGAACTTGAAGTTGTATGAACCACCTTTGATCATGGACACTGATGAGGTGGGCACGGTTCCTACCGTCGATGACTTTGCACCAGAATATCTCGATGAGTTTCTCGAAGACATCATCCTCGATAGAAGAACCAGGACTTCACGGTGAGGAGATGTAGAATACCTTTGAGTTGGATTCAAGGGAATGCATCCCAGTAAGGCCAGATGGCTAGAGAAAGAGAAAGTGAGGGAACAGTTCCCTCACTTGCCAATTGACTAATGAAAAGGTTTTGGCGGTCCAAAAGCTCCGCAATGGGGAGGATTGATCCAGGTGGATCTTCAAATACAATGACATGGAAATCAAAGTGATTGGAAGGAAGTCAACTCAGGATCAGAGCATAGATATTTTCTTCTTGATTCTAACGAAAAAAAATGTACTTCAATTTGAGTCTAGATGATGAATTTATCACATAAAGAAGGATTCTTTTATCCTTAAGAAAATGATGATTTTCCTTTGAAAATGGGTCTTAAGCCTTTAAGGCCAAATCACAATTGGAGGTAATATAGAGGCAGACTTAAGCTTTAGGCAGTGTAACCCCCGATGACCGATCTCCGATCAGATTGGATCGGCGAATCAGAGGCAACCGGATCGGAGGTCTTACACATATGTATAACAGCGGTGGTAGCTTGTGATCAACAATTAATCTGATCAGCAATCATTATCAGAGCGATATGTGAGGGAACACTGATGCGATCGGCCAACGCCGAATTAGTGATCGGAGATCAATGGTCAGTCGTTCTCGATAACCAAGATAGGGACACCCCCCGATAGACCGATTTGCAACCTCATCGCGGAGTTGATACAAAATATGAGCTCGATTTGATGTTTTTTGAAGTCTGATAAATGGTTTTGGATCGGATTTTCAGTGTTTTTCGGGATTTTGAGGTCTTATCGCCTCAACAATAAAAAATACCATTTTAGGAGGCGGTTTCACCCATCGATCCTTCCATGAAACTGGTCTCCATTGTGGGACAGGAAAGGCTCGATTTAAATGGGGTCTTGTCCAAAAATCCATTATACAACACAATCGATGGAAAGAGTAGAGGAGGAGGCATTTATGGTTGCATCATGTTGTTTTGTAGGAGGCCGAGAGCGCATATTGGTCTTTTTTAGACAGTTTACATGACTCCATCCCCTTTCATTGCGGCAAGATTCTTTGGTGTCGTTTACCTCTCCATCTCAAGCATCCATTTCATAGGCCATCTTGCATATTGGAGGAATAAGCCTCTTTGTGGACAATTTGATGAATGTACTTTTGTTCTTTCATGCCATTTAATAAGAAAGGCCTCCCCATTGTTGAACTGGGCTCGAAGATGTATTCTGAATTGGACAAACTCTTTTATCGAGCCTTGGTGTCTTCTTTTGTGCATTTTATGTGTTTACTTCTTCTTATGTGCACATTTTTGTGTTAAGCTGCAATTTTACATGTGATTACTTTTTATACATCTAAGAGCGAAAACATCCTGGATCAATATATCTAAACATAGTTGTTCTTTCAATGGGGACAGGCTAGCCTTAATGAAGAGGATATAATAGGGAGTATTTCCCTTGATCTTGAGGTCCTAGGTTATGAATTGTTTTTGGATCATCTCAATCTTTCTGCACGACTCTCTAGATATATTGAAACCCAAAACTTCACATTTGTATAAGATAACAAGGGTGATGAGAATCGCAAAGAGGAACCTTCTTTTACTCCAAATTTAAAGATATACAAACTTACAATTATTTTCAAGATCATAATAAGCATTCCAACCTCCAATAATTATTTTCTTAACGTTATAATTCCATTTGAGATGATGAGGAATGTTAATACCCACATATTTATAAGAAGAACCCTACTCTAGACAATGGTTACCATAGATGAAACTACCATGGGTAATCTTTTTGGATTTAATGATTATGACTTTAGTCTTTCTGGTATTAACCGTGATACCCATCTTGGAGAAATAGACATGTAGAGTCTTAAGTTTTTGGTCTTGATCAACATGGATTTTTTCAAGAAGAACGATATCATCAGCTTAGAGAAGAAAATTAATTATTATAGCAGTGAGGTCAGTGCCCTTGCAACTTGCAATTTCTAGACACTCTTCTACATTATTGATGTAAATACCAAAACGGGTAGGGGAAAGGGGGCACCCTTACTTAACCTCAATATTGCAGTTAATATCTTCAGACCACCCTTCATTGGTCTTAATCTCAGAAATGAAAAATATTGTAGAGGAAGATCACAACAATCCTCAGTTCAGGAGGAACAATGATCTCTTCAAGTCTCTCCTAGAGCTTATCTGAAGGGTCAATGTCGAAATCTTTTATAAAGTCGAAAACAACAAAAGGGATCAATTTTACTATTGCAAAATTGAATCCTCTGAAATGATCCTAAGAGTGACAAGGTGGTCGATAGTTGAATGATGTCTCCTAAAACCATCTTTCTCTTTAGCCCTTTTATCCTGCTTCTCAAGCCAAAGGTTAAGCTTCTTTTCTAAAATGAGCCCATAAAGCTTGACTAGGATGTGGCTAATCATAATGGTTCGGTAGTTAGAGGGAACAATTTTGTCCCCATTTTTGAAGATAGGCACAATAAGGCTTTACGTCGAAAGCTTAGGGAAGTCATGTTTTATAGCCAAATTGAGAAGCTTTTGAAGCTGAGGAATGAGGATAGGTCTTCCCATTTTAAAGATCTCATGTTGGTATCCTTCGATATCTTAGCTTTCCCATTATTGAGCTTATTAATCCTAGACTCAACGTCTTCTAAAGAAAATATATCTTCCATAATATGAGTGCCTAAGATGGTTCCCATGGTGTCTAGAGAGCCATACAATTTCTTAAGATAGTTATCCCAATTTTCTAAGGGGATATAATGATTATCTTTAGCTTTATGAAGAAGCTCATTCCGCCAAAACTTTCTGGGCACAAATTTAGAAAGGTGGAAAAGATGCTCCTGTCTCTTATTAATATAATACCTCTTATAGCTCTTGTTGAGAGCTTTGTATATACTTATGTTTTGAGCTTAATGATTTCATTAGGGGCATCTTTGATTGCTTTCCTGACAATTTTACAGTCTTTTCCATACCAAGGATTGGAATTTCTATTAATCTTCTTATACAAAGTCTCATTAGAGAATTTGCTAATGGTCTTGGAAAGGGTGGCTGTAAAATGGTAATAGATTTGATCAATGTTGTTATTATAAGTTAGAGAGCCTAAATACCTATCTAAATCCCTAAAGAAAAGATTGAAATTACTTCTATCGAAGGGATGTGTCTTTTTCTTTCACTGGTCTCTTACATGTGGGTGGTATGCATAACAAGAATGAGGGATAAAGACAAAGGTTTGTGGTCAGAGTCGGGCTTGTACCCATTAAGAATCTCAAATTTTGTAATGTGGTTGAAGAGATCGAAGTCAAAAATCACATAATCCACAACGCTGCTTCCCAACCCATGGTGTAAGGCACAGTTTTGTGCGATGCGACGGAGGTTGTGCATGACCGAATGACGGAGTGACTGACCGGTTGTGCGATGGAACGATGGAGGAACCTTGCGACGATATGCGACACTTGGTGAACAACTAAGTGTGGAGCGATGGTTATACCCATGCATGGAGCACTTGCGGTGGGGGTTGGCCGACCAACGATGGCAGTGAGGCCGAATTTGTAAAGCGCCCGAACATATGTGTGTATGGGGTGTGTGGGCAGTCGGCTGGGCAGCCCACCCACACTTAATGATGTGTATAAATATGTTGGCGCTTGGAGCATTCAACTCATCCAATTGAACTCGCTCATTGATCATACGCACTTCGCTCTTGGACAAGAGGAACTTGTGCGCAAATTTGAGGAGAGGCAAGCGCATAGCTCATGCGCTCTCCTTGGGATAACGCATTTGGTGAAAACACTCTTGGTGGAAAGTGAAGGCGTTGGGCAAGACATGCCCGGGGTGATCGTGCAGAGGTGTTGGTTGTGCCGAGACTTGGCGAGGGTGTCTTGGTGGCTTGGGTGAGCGCCCACCCATCGTGCAAGGGTGCACGAAGATTGTATTGATTGTAAAACTGGGTAAGCATGGGACTTGGTCTTGCCAAGGCATACTTGTGTATTGTAAACTGATATTCTTAATATATTGTTCGGCGAACTCATTGTTCAGGGAGTTGCCCCTCCCCTTTATACTGTGCAATTGTGTTGTCGTTTATAATTGCTGTTGATAATGTATAAAGTATGGGTGTTCATTGGTATAAAGGGTAACTAATTATACTTGGTTGAGAATCACAAACTAAGTAGGAGTAAGTGGATAGGCGTAGTCCATGTGCACGAGTATTGTTAAAAAGAAAGTGTTCGGTGGTGCCGCACCTCGCCGGCACGATTGAAAGACTACCGTAGGCTTGGGGGCGTGACAGGTGGTATCAAAGCAGCTGATTCGAGCATTGAAGGTTGAAGCTGCTACACACCTCCACTGAAGTGAAGGTGGTATCAGAGCTTGTTGAACAGGTTTGGGTTTGAGCAGGGTTGCTCGTGGTGAAGTGCAGATGTGGGAACACTTGGAAGAAGTGACTGTGGTGACAGGTACTTACAGAGGAAAGAGGTGGGTGAAACACTTCCTGATAAGTGTTGCATCAAGGACTTGGGTTACAGGTGAAGCTTTTGTATGGTCAAGACTAGGTTGCAAAGAAGGAAAAGGCTAGTGTAAATGGTTGAATCTCAGATTGGGTCTAGTCATGATGCCAAGGACACTACTCTTGGGTTTATTGAGAAAGTGTTGGAGAAGATAGAGGACTTGGAAGCTTACTGGAATAAGAAGACTGACTTGGTCGTGAAAGAGCAAGAAGCAACTTTGAAGATGAAGGATGAGCTTGATGAACTCCAAACTCAACACGAGTACACTGATCTTATGTGTACACAAGTTGAAGTAAGGGTCAAGGAGGATGAAGAAGCAAGGGACCAGGGTCTTGCAGAGATCGTGGACGTGAAGAAATCTCTTGATGAAGCCAGAGATGAGATCGTAGTGTTGAAGAAGGCCGTGAGGCATGGCTCAGGTGGAGGAGTGCCTCATGTGAAAGTCAAGGAACCGGAATCGTTCGATGGTACAAGGAGTGCAAAGACTCTTGGCAACTTTCTATGGGACATGGAGCAATACTTGGAATGGTTGGGTCTATCTAATGATGAGACAAAGGTCAAGGTAGTTGCTCAGTTTCTAACAAAGGATGCTAAGATGTTGTGGCGAAGGAGAATGGACCAGATTTCCAGTGGCAGTGCTAGTGACATCACTTCGTGGG
Organism: Pinus taeda; assembly: GCA_000404065.3. Lineage (NCBI taxonomy): Eukaryota > Viridiplantae > Streptophyta > Pinopsida > Pinales > Pinaceae > Pinus > Pinus taeda. The sequence continues at coordinate 86,735 of APFE031457174.1, forward strand.
ATGAGATGGAAGGAGCTTTGCAGGCCCATTTCAGTCCTCAGGATGAAACATGGGAAGCAAGGATGAAGATAAAATTCATAAAGTAGACAGGGAACCTTTAGACATATCAGTGGGAGTTTGCAAGTGCGGTCCTAGAACTTCCTGACATGGTGGAGAGGGAAAAGGTGTTCAATTTCATTATTGTGTTGAAGCCTTGGGCACGCAATGAAGTGAAGAGACAGAGGATTAGAACACTTGAAGAGGCTTTTGCTATTGTAGACAGGTTGGTGGATAATTATGATGAGACTTTTGATGATAGGAAGAAGAAGCCCGACAAGCCAAAAGAGAAAAAGAAAGATGATGCTTTGAAATCAGATGACAGTGCAAAGACGAAGAAGGTCTTGAAGTGTTGGATATGTGATGGACCACATATGGTGAGGAATTGTACTTCTAAACAGAAAGTGGCTGCGATTGCACAATCTAATGTGAAAGAGGAAGGTGCTTTTGTGGGGATGATGCAGATACTTGGTGCTGCTGCGGCTGCAGAGGTGATCTCTCGGAAGGATCCTGAGAGGAATAAGTTGGAGTATGTTCGGATGAAGGTTGGAGGTGCTGATGTACTCGCTATGGTGGATAGTGCGGCTTCTCACAACTTCATGGGAGAAGAGACTGCGAGAAGGATTGCGCTGAAATTTGTACCTATCAAGGCACAAATGAAGACAGTGAATTCTCCTCCGAATGAAGTTCTTGGTGTAGCTGAAAAGGTGGACACAACACTTGGTGAATGGATAGGGAAGGTTGACTTCACTATACTGTGGATTGATGACTATGAGGCTATGCTGGGGATGGAATTCATGAAAAAATATGATGCTATGATTGTTCCACATTTGAAGAAGCTGTAAATTTACGATGGAAGGGAAGATGTACCCATTGGTGTGCCTACCATTGGAGTAAAAAGGCCTGATTGTAAGTTGGCAGTGATGCAAATGGAGGATGAGAAGAGAATGGGTGACATGAGTAAGAGGTTGTCCATGGTTGAGACAAATCTTATCGAGTAGTCATTGGTCATCAAGGCACTTTCAGATAGTATCTTTGATTTATCAAGAAGACTAGAAGTGGTTGAGGATGATGATGATGATGATGAGGCATATGTGAGGCCGGATGTTCGAGAGGAGGACCGGGTCACTTATCTACAAAGGTTGGAGATTGAGGATCCTAATAGATGGATTGAGATGATTAGTGAGGGTGAGCCTTCCGGCTCTAACCCCTCCACATCTTCTTAGATGGAAAAGAAGATGGGGCTCATTGTTAGCTACTCATGGCAGTGAGTCCTTAAAGCAGGTTGAGCAGGTATGATGGTGCAGGGATGGCTTGGCATCAAGCATCATGGCAGGTTGCAAATGAGATGAGGGCTGCTTCATGGACCTGAACATGGTTTATTTTTTATGAGTTCAAGATGTGGCAGATGTTTTGAGAAACGACTGGTGGCGATGTGAGTTTGTTCACTCTCATGATTTGAGCGTGATGGTTGGATTAGATACCCAACTAGTTCAGACATGGGGTACGGAAGTGCACAGAGGCATGTTGGCATTATGTTGAGTACCACAGCAGTGGTTCACATGGGACACATGACAGATTGATGTGATTATTGAGATGATATGTTGGCACATAGTGGAGATGTGTTAACACTTGTTGGAGTATCATGGCAGTGGTGCACATGATGATGATGACATGATGGGGTTGACACATTGTTGCAGTGGACATGTAGCTTGATGGAGGGACCAACATTCCATGATGGAGAGCAGCATGGGGAGATTGTGACAGAGTGGTCGATGATCATGGATATCTGATACATGACATACCGATGGCATGTGTACTTTGGTATGGTTATCTTGGTGATAGTTGGTTGCTGAGGGGAGACATGGTGGAGATGAAGTTTTACATATGTTGCAGGGATGTTTGTCATATGTGGAGGAGTTGACATCATGGATATTGATGACCTCGAAGGATGGTATGTTGTGGAGGAAGACAACGACTTCAGGTGGAGGAGGATGTAACGCCTTCGGAGATGTGCGACGGTTGGGTGTCGGGCGACCGGGCGTGCGCACACGGGCACGGTGTTGTGCGATGCGACGGAGGTTGTGCATGACCAAACGATGGAGTGACCGACCGATTGTGCGATGGAACGACGGAGGAAGCTTGCAATGATATGCGACACTTGGTGAACGACTAAGTGTGGAGCAATGGTTATAACCATGCGTGGAGTGCTTGCGGTGGGGGTTGGCCGACCAACGATGGTGGTGAGGCAGACTTTGTAAAGCGCCCAAATGGATGTGTGTATGGGGTGTGTGGGCAGTCGGCTGGGCAGCCCACCCACACTCAACGATGTGTATATATATGTTGGCGCTTGGAGCGTTCAACTCATCCAATCGAACTCGCTCATTGATCATACACACTTCGCTCTTGGACAAGAGGAACTTGTGCATAGATTTGAGGAGCGGCAAGCGCATAGCTCATGCGCTCTCCTTGGGATAACGCATTTGGTGTAAACGCTCTTGGTGGAAAGTGAAGGCGTTGGGCAAGACATGCCCGGGGTGATCTTGCAGAGGTGTTGGTTGTGCCGAGACTTGGCGAGGGTGTCTTGGTGGCTCGGGTGAGCGCCCACCCATCGTGCAAGGGTGCACGAAGATTGTATTGATTGTAAAATTGGGTAAGTATGGGACTTGGTCTTGCCAAGGCATACTTGTGTATTGTAAACTGATATTCTTAATATATTGTTGGGCGGAATCATTGTTCAGGGAGTTGACCCTCCCCTTTATACTGTGCAATTGTGTTGTTGTTTATAATTGTTGTTGATAATGTATAAAGTATGGGTGTTCATTGGTATAAAGGGTAACTAATTATACTTGGTTGAGAATCACAAACTATGTAGGAGTAAGTGGATAGGCGTAGTCCATTTGCATGAGTATTGTTAAAAAGAAAGTGTTCGGTGGTGTCGCACCTCGCCGGCACGATTGAAAGACTACCGTAGGCTTGGGGGTGTGACACATGGAAACAAGTCATTTGACCGGAGAGAGGCCACTTGTTAATATTGTTACAAATGATTAGGTCCTAGGAAATACAAGGTTTGTGGAGCTCAGTGCCGAATAAGTTCTCGATTATGTCTTCAAAATTTCTCTTAAATATATTAGTTAAGTTACCATCCTCGTCAAGCCAGAAGGGGTCGACGTTAGAGTTGTTACTTAACATAATAGCTTGGTCAGTAGCAGTTTGAGCATTGAAGTCCCCAAGCAAAAGGATATTACCTTCAATTGCTAGATTGTAGGTGTCTTTTTCTAAGGTATTAAAAGGATGATTCTTATCCAGTTTGTTTTTCTTGCAGGATGTAGAGTTGATATGGTTGAAATAGAAAATTGCAAGAAGGACCCCATTGGTTGTAGAATCAGAGATCTCGATATAAATAATAATATAAGTAATAAAAATAAATAATGATCGATTAATATTATAAACGATTATTAATATAATGAATTAATCCAAGGGAATGATAATATAAAACCAAAGGAATAATATCAAACCCACGTGATTAATATTATAAACTCAAGGTATATAAACACTAAGATAATTATTATAAACCACAACCACATTTACTAATGTGATTGATATACTCAAGCACATGTACAACCACATTTACTAATGTGGTGGATATGCTCAAGCACATGTACAACCACATCAATAAATATTATTGATATATTTTTTTGTTTTTGTTTTTAAATAAAATTTAATAAAATCATTTAATTATCAT
>APFE031457174.1:91391-103547 GCA_000404065.3 Pinus taeda
TTTTATATTATTTTATTTTTATTTGAGAGATTGAAAAAAACATAACAAATCGCTATATATACTTCTCATAAACAATGAAATGTGAGCTCAAAATCAACATCTATGTCACTCTCAAAACATCGCGTGGCAAGAGGGACTTGAGTGCTAGCTTTGAAATATTAAAAAGTTTAATGTCATTTATTTATCGACATCATGTCTTTTTAGTATTATTTATTTAGAATGTGATATGTGCAACCTAAGTTTTCAGGACATTACATCAAGCTTGATACTTGAGTGCTAGCTTTGAAATACTAAAAAGTTTAATGTCATTTATTTATCAACATCATGTCTTTTTAGTATTATTTTTTAGAATATGATATGTGTAATTTGAGTTTTCTAGACATTACATCAAGTTTGATCTATGGTTTTAGAAACCGTGATTTAGGGACATATAAGTTATTAAAATTATAGGTGATCGCCTAAATTCTTTACATAGGTGGATGATAGGCACTTAGGGGCATATAAGTCGTTAAAATCATAGGGAATCACACTCAGCCCACACCAACCCTTAACATAGATAGTTTTTTGTCTATATAATTTGGAACCACTAACCTTCTCAATAATACACTTCATCACCAATTATATTCCCATGACCTAAACTAATTAAATTTTATAAATTTGAATAATTTAATTTACTATTATTACATTAATAATATTTATAAATAAACTAAAATAATTTATATACATCGATCATTATCATTTTTTTTCTTCTGAAAATTGTATTAATTAAAACATACTTAATCATGGAGTCTTTTCTCTACTCAACTTCACTTAATTCTGTTATCTAATAATAAATCTTAATAAAAGTAATAAAAATTATAATTTATAAAGTAGTATTTTAAAAAAATACAATTAAAAAAAAAAAAAAATTGTCAGAACTTTCAAAATTATTTTAGTTGTGTGTTGGAACAGATTGCATTTATTAAGTGAGATCTTGGACTTAATTTTCACATAACAGATTGTGAAGGATTTAAATAACGAATCTATCATTCCAGGGAATATTAATTCAGATTGGGCAAGTGGATGAACCAGTCCAAAATTTATTGCCATAAATAGCATGCAGATTCGAGAAGCTGGCAATTGATTCTTTGCACGTGTCACCTTACCAATGAGTTTATTGACAGCTGGTCACTAACCGATAACTACCTCTATTTCTTCACAACCGGTCAAAGATCACGTGGGTTAAAACCAAAGCTTATTCGCTAAAACAATATTCTAAGTTATCAAGTTGCGTCGTCATTACGCACCTCTCCACCGTAGATAACATGTTAAGAGCAAGTATATTTTTTAACGAATAACTTATATAACTTATATTATTATTTTCTTTATAAAAATACAGAAATTATTGTTTAAAAAATTTATCTTTATAAATACAATATAAAACCTATATTATTATTGTCTCTATAAAAACACAGACATTCTGAGATGGTTTCATTTGTCTTTGTAGAAACACTTTCATTTTTGTCTTTTAGAGATAATTACATTTTTGTCTCTTTAGAGACAATTGCTGAGATTAAAAATATATTGTTTCTATAAAGACTATATGTCCATAATTCCCACTATTGTCCGTCTAGAGACAATATGAAAAAATATTTTAAAAAAATAAACAAAATCATTTTAAATGTTATTTCAAAGTGGTTTCAACATTTAAAGTTCCCAAATAGTGATTTTAATTACCTTAAATCTTTGTTCTTTATGAAAAAAAAAAGAATAAATTCCAAAAAAAAATTAAAGCTAGCAACAAAGTCATTTTAAATCTAAATGAAAAACAATTTCCAAAACATAACAATTTTGGAAAGGAATCTTGAAAATAATATGGCATCACATATATTTGTTGAAAACACATTCATGTCATTGAATTTTAACATGGAAGAACCTCAGTTGGAATTTCACACGTTGACATATTATGAGGCCAAAGAAAAATGTTCAAGATTTCTCCATGCTACAAGAGAGTTTACTCTCTAACATATAAATCCAAAATCTTGAATCACATTAAATGGTAGAAAATTTAATTCATACCCCTGAATAATTGGAATTAGCTACCTTGATTAAAAAAAAATAAATAAATAAAATAAAATAAAAAATTGTAAGAATGTATATGCATTTGAATCTACAATTGATTGGCAACTTTGTCTTGATGAAGGTTTTACAAAAGATGGAAAATTGACAATGGCCCTAAGAACATGATATAGGTCATTTCACAATCTATTGGTCACTACAAAGTTATCTCCTCGATTATTGGTTTTCACAATTCAAGAGTCATTGCTGAAGTATTTATTTAGCATTCGCTACTGTATGTAAACTTGCTCACCACCATAAAATGCACCTAATTGTTGTTGACAAGTATTATACGGAAGTTTTGGGCTCTCAAGTTGAGGAAGAGGTGATGAACGATTTTGATCGATGTAGACTCCCAACCTTAAACAAAATAAAAAATAGTCAAAAACTCTAAATTCACATCTCCTTAATTTCTTATCATCCCCCAAGGCCTAGAAAACTATAGAATAGAGTTTAATTACAGTTCCATGTTGCTTGCAAGCTTTAGGTTTTTCAATTAAAATGATAAGAAATTTCAAAATCCCCAAAATGATATTACGTTCTTAAAAATTATTGTTGGCTTATTATCTCTTCATCCTAGCAAATGGACAAACAAATCTGTAAGCTAGGAATACAAAAGATGCAAGTGTTTTATGCCACATTACCAAATTATAGTAAAACCAAATAAAAAAAAATATTTGTTTAAAATATTCAAAATAAAAACATGTCAGAGATTTTATTTGGCACAAGTTACTGTTATACTCATTCTCATATCATTTTTTTATTCTCTATCATTTCCTAACAAATCATATAGTAGATTGTAAAGTCCTATACTTGAAAGTTTTTCCATCAAATGATCATTCTCATTTGATGGTATGATCATGTTTTAGGTTTTAATTTTATTTAAGCATGGATTATATTATTCATACATAATAAACGCTCTGATTTACTTTAGGATCAAGTTGTTACCATCAAGGGAAGTGATACTTTTTATGTCTTTATTATCATTGGAGAAGCATTATATTAATCCAATCAGTCACCCAAATTTATAGGCACTAGCTTAATTTCCTACTGGACATATGGCGCAAAGGGAATATCGCAATAGAATCCTAACAAACAATAATTCAAAATAGGATATCAAAGATTTTGTAGCAAGAATCCAATAAGAATAAAAACTTCATTGTCTGTTGGACATACGACACAAAGGGAATATCGAAAAGGAATCGTAACAACCAATAAATAAGATCGGGATATCAAAGATTTTGAAACAAAAATCCAATAAGAACTTTAACGATAATCTCTTGGTTTATAAGATATTTAAGCACAACCAACTAGCACTCCAAAACATTGCATAAAGAATGAACACGATGTTGATGGAAAAGGAAAGAAGAATGCTTGGTGGTGTTGGGTTAGGATAGAAATTATGGGTAGAGGGGATGGAGACTAAATGTTACCTGGTTAATACATCACCTTCATCATCGTTGGAGGATAACACTCAACATGAGGTATGGACTGGTAAGAAACCCTCTCTTTCACATATGAGGGTATTTAGTTGTGATGCATGTGTACATGTTCGAAAGGAGACAAGAACCAAGTTGGATAGTAAGTCTGAAAGATGCATCTTTATTGGGTATAAGGATGGTTTAAAACATTATAAGATTTGGAACACATAAACAATGAAAGTTGTGCATAGATGAGATGTGGTGTTTATAGAGGAAAAAGGTGTTATTAAACATGAAGTCATACCAAAGGAACCTGAGAAGATAGAGTTTCAGCTAAAGGAGGAAGAATGAGACTCTACAACAAAACAAGAATCAGAAGATGAAGAGCCACAAACTCCATTCCTGAGAAGATCAGTTTGAGAAAGAAGGCAACTAGAAAGGTATAGTCCATCTTCTTTCTATTAGAAGTTTTCATTATCTATTATTGATGACAATCCCAAAACTATCAGGGAGACAATAGATTTAGAGGATGGAAAAGTTTGGAAAGAGGCCATGGTTGTTGAAATGGCATCTTTGGACAAAAATGAGGCTTGGTATCTGGTGGAGTTGACAGCTGGAAGGAAACCCATTGGATGAAAATTGGTGTTTAAGAAGAAGATGAATGCAAAAGGCAAGGTGGAGAAATAGAAAGTTGAGATGGTAGCAAAAGGTTATTCCTAGGTGTTGGGAATTGATTTTGGTGATATTCTTTCTCTTGTTGCTAAGTTAGCTTCTATTAGATTAGTTTTATCCATTGTTGGTGCTTTTGATTTTGAGGTAGAACAGATGGATGTGAGGACAACATTTCTTCATAGAAATTTGGAAGAAGAGATCCACATGAAGCCATCTAAAGGCTTTGCAGTGATGGGTAAGAAAGAACTGGCATGTAGGTTAAAAAAGTCTTTGTGTGGATTAAAACAGTCACCAAGGATGTGGTATCAGAAATTTGATACATATATATGGGGACTTGGGTTCACTAGAAGAAAAATGGATCACTGTGTGTATTTTAAATTAATTGGTGACCGTGTTATTTATCTAGTCCTATATGTGAAGGATACGTTGCTGATTGGAAATGACAAAGAAATTATCTAGGATTTGGAGACCCAATTATCCTCCAAATTTGACATGAAGGATCTTGGTGCTACAAACGATATTTTGGGCAAGGAAATTAAATGAGATCAAGTAAGGAGGAAGCTCTGGTTAAACTAGAGGAAGTATGTCGAGATAATATGGTAGAGGTTTAATATGCAGGATGGTAAACTGGTGAAGGTTCCTATTCATATAGGTGTAAAGCTATATATTGAACAGTGTCCAAAGACACAAGAAGAGGAATAGAACATGTCTTGTGTTCCACACGCAAGTGGATTTAGTAGGATGATGTATCCAATGGTTTGTACTAGACCATACATTGCACATGCAATGGGAGTATTGAGCAAGCTTACATCAAAACTAGGGAAGTAACATTGGACAAAAGTGAAGCAGGTTTTCAGGTATTTGTGTGCCACTAGTGATTATGGTATGTGCTGCCAAGGAAGACCACAATTGGACAGAGTATTGGACATCCATGGATTTCTTGATGCATATTGGGCCAGAGATCTAGATCAGAGAAGATCTACACGAGTACATGTTTAACCTACTAGGAGGTGCAACCATTTGGAGGAGAAAGAGAAAGTCTGTAGTGGCACTTTCAACTACAGATGCAGAATACATGGAATCCACTCATGCAAGCAAGGAAGCAGTTTGATTGCATGGATTGTGTTCAAGTATCAAGTTAGTATATTGAGCTATAAGGATAGATTTTGATAACCAAAGTGCAATTTTCTTAGAAAAATGATGCTTATCATTCAGAGAGAAATCGCATTGATGTTCAATATCACTTTGCGAGGGATATGGTTGAGGAAAACAAGGTGTTGCTAGTAAAGGTGGACACTCTGAAGAATGTTGCAGATGCATTGATGAAGTTTGTAAGAATTGTGAAGTTTTCTTGGTGTCAAGAAACAATGGGCACTATAGGGACAAACCAATAACTAAGCTCTCATGTGACCCCATATGGGGAAAAGAAACGAATAAGTGGGATAATGTTGGATGTGTGGTATATTATTTCCACAACTATTCACATGCATAGGGGGGTTATAAGGGGGGCGGTGTTCACTCCTGTTCGTTGCCCAAGAAACATCCCCTGCTGTTAGGGGGTTTCAGGGGGGTGGTAGCCCCCGTGTATGAGTTTTGGGGTAGTGCCCTCGAAAAAATAGTTTGGACCCTATATTAGGTGGGCTGACCTACCTATGGTTTTGTGCATGGTTTTCGCACATGGTTTTCGGCATGATGGTTTTTTCCCCATGTTATTTTGTAGATCTGGTCAAGGGAACTACGCTTAAGTTCTAATCCAAGGTTAATGGATTTTGTTTTATGATTATTTTGCCACACACACACACACACACACACACACACATATATATATAGATATATATGTATTATAAAATTGAAAGGAATATAATGAAGCATAAATCTAGTAGTCATGGTTTTGGGATCCAGGGAAAAATCTTTATGTATTTGTTGGGATCTAGGGTAGAGGTTTAATAGGCTAGAGGTTTTTGTCTCTTCAGAGACAAGATCCTCAATTGGAATTTCACTCCATGACATATTATGAGGCCAAAGAAAAATGTTCGAGATTTCTCCATGCTACAAGAGAGTTTACTCTCTAACATATAAATCGAAAATATTGAATCACATTAAATGGTAGAAAATTTAATTCATACCCTTGTATCATTGGAATTAACTACCTTGATAAAAACAAAATTGTAAGAATGTATATGCATTTGAATCTACAATTGATTGGCAACTTTTCCTTGATGAAGGTTTTACAAAAGATGGAAAATTGACAACGGCCCTAGGAACATGATATAGTTCATTTCGCAATCTATTGGTCACTACAAAGTTATCTCCTCAATTATTGGCTTTCACTATTCAAGAGTCATTGCTGAAGTATTTATTTAGTATTCGCTACTGTATGTAAACTTGCTCACCACCATAAAATGCACCTAATTGTTGTTGAGAAGTATTATAGGGAAGTTTTGGGCTCTCAAGATGTGGAAGAGGTGATGAAATATTTTGATCGATGTAGACTCCCAACCTTAAACAAAATAAAAAATAGTCAAAAACTCTAAATTCACATCTCCTTAATTTCTTATCATCCCCCAAGGCCTAGAAAACTATAGAATAGAGTTTAATTACAGTTCCATGTTGGTTGAAAGCTTTAGGTTTTTCAATTAAAATGATAAGAAATTTCAAAATCCACAAAATGATATTACGTTCTTAAAAATTCTTGTTGGCTTATTATCTCTTCATCCTAGCAGATGGACAAACAAATCTGTAAGCTAGGAATATGATCCAGGTGGATGTTGGTGGCCACCAACCTATCCCATTTGCACCCCCACAACTGTCTCTTTCAATATTTCAGTTTCCTTAATTATAGCACAGTTTACTATTTTTAGCATTTTTTCGGGTCCTAAACTTCCGGAGCCGTTTTGAGGCCCTAAACAATGTTTTTTGGGAAGTCTACTGCCAAAGATTTTTTTACCAAAAAATCATCTTTTTTGTTGTAGTCCTTGGAGAGATCTTTCCAACGGGCTATCATGCGCGTCAAATGGAGATAATATGACCAATTCGCGAGCCCGGGAAGTTGATGTACCAACTTACCCAAAAACGAGGCCCACAATTTGGCGTCTCATCTTCTAGCGTTAGGTTTTCGAATGTGAAGGGCTTTCCATTATTTCTTAACAATAAATTGGCCTTCGAGCCTCATTGTAACACAGTTAAGAGGCATGTAGCAACCCCATTTCTTCTCAGAGATAAGCTACCATTGCCCTAGCTGGTGTATTTCTGTTTCTGGTTGTAAGCATATTTCAGCATTTTACAGTAATGAAATGAAGTATTATTTCAGCTGCATATCTGTCTCTATGGTTATCTCTTTATTTTTTATTGTGTTCCTGTTTGAATTTGGATCAGAATACAAAAGATGCAAGTGTTTTATGCCACATTACCAGATTATACTAAAACGAAATAGAAAAAAAATATTTGTTTGAATTATTCAAAATAAAAACATGTCAGAGATTTTATTTGGCACAAGTTACTGTTATACTCATTCTCAGATTAGTTTCTGATTCACTGTCATTTCCTAACAAATCATATAGTAGATTGTAAAGTCTTATACTTGAAAGTTTTCCCATCAAATGATCATTCTCATTTGATGGTATGATCATGTTTTAGGTTTTAATTTTATTTAAGCATGGGTTATATTCTTCATACATAACAAATGCCCTAATTTACTTTAGGATCGAGCTGTTACCATCAAGGGAAGTGATACTTTTTATGTGTTTATTATCATTGGAGAAGCATTATATTAATCCAATCAGTCACCCAAATTTATAGGCACTAGCTTCATTTCATGCTGGACATATGGAACAGATGGAATATCACAACAAAATCCTAACAAACAATAATTCAAATGAGGATATCAAAGATTTTGTAGCAATAATCCAATAAGAATAAAAACTTCACTGTCTGTTGGACATACGATGCAAAGGGAATATTGAAAAAGAATCCTAACAACCAATAAATAAGATCAGGATATCAAAGATTTTGAAACAAAAATCCAATAATAACTTTAACGATAATCTCTTGGTTTATAAGATATTTAAGCACGACCAACTAGCACTCCAAAACATTACATAAAGAATGAACATGATGGTGATGGAAAAGGAAAGAAGAATGCTTGGTGGTTGGGTTAGGATAGGAATTATGGGTAGAGGTGATGGAGACTAAATGTTACCTGGTTAATAGATCACCTTCATCATCATTGGAGGATAAGACTCAACATGAGGTATGGACTGGTAAGAAACCCTCTCTTTCACATCTGAGGGTATTTTGTTGTGATGCATATGTACATGTTCGAAAGGAGAAAAGAACGAAATTGGATAGCAAGTTTGAAATGTGCATGTTTATTGGGTATAAGGATGGTTTAAAACATTATAAGATTTGGAACACATAAACAAGGAAATTTGTGCATACATGAGATATGGTGTTTAGAGAGGAAAAAGGTGTTATTAAACATGAAGTCATACCAAAGGAACCTCGGAAGATAGAGTTTGAGCTAAAGGAGGAAGAATGAGACTTTACAATAGAACAAAAATCAAAATATGAAGAGCCACAAACTCCATTCCTGAGAAGATCAGTTTGAGAAAGAAGGCAACTAGAAAGGTATAGTCCATCTTCTTTCTATTAAAAGTTTTCATTATCTATTATTGATGACAATCCCAAAACTATCAGGGAGATAGTAGATTTAGAGGATGGAAAAGTTTGGAAAGAGGCCATGGTTGTTGAAATGACATCTTTGGACAAAAATGAGGCTTGGTATCTAGTGGAGTTGTCGGCTGGAAGGAAACCCATTGGAAGAAAATTAGTGTTTAAGAAGAAGATGAATGCAAAAGGAAAGGTGGAGAAATAGAAAGTTGAGTTGGTAGAAAAAGGTTATTCCCAGGTGTTGGGAATTGATTTTGGTGATATTTTTTCTCCTGATGCTAAGTTAGCTTCTATTAGATTACTTTTATCCATTGTTGGTGATTTTGATTTTGAGGTAGAACAAATGGATGTGAGGAAAACATTTCTTCACAGAGATTTGGAAGAAGAGATCCACATTAAGCCACCTAAAGGCTTTGCAGTGATGGGTAAGAAAGAACTGGTATGTAGGTTAAAAAAGTCTTTGTATGGATTAAAATAGTCACTAAGGATGTGGCATCAGAAATTTGATACATATATGTGGGGACTTGGCTTCACTAGAAGAAAAATGGATCATTGTCTGTATTTTAAACTAATTGTTGACCATGTTATTTATCTAGTCCTATATGTGAAGGATATGTTGTTGATTGGAAATGACAAAGAAATTATCTAGGATTTGGAGACCCAATTATCCTCCAAATTTGACATGAAGGATCTTGGTGTTGCAAATGATATTTTGGGCATTGATATTAAATGAGATCAAGTAAGGAGGAAGCTCTGGTTAAACTAGAGGAAGTATGTCGAGCTAATATTGTAGAGGTTTAATATGCAGGATGGTAAACTGGTGAAGGTTCCTATTCATGTAGGTGTAAAGTTATATATTGAACAGTGTCCAAAGACAGAAGAAGAGGAATAAGACTGTCTTGTGTTCCACACGCAAGTGGATTCGGTAGGATGATGTGTACAATGTTTTGTATTAAACCATACGTTGCACATGCAATGGGAGTATTGAGCAAGCTTACATCAAAGCTAGGGAAGTAATATTGGACAAAAGTGAAGCAGGTTTTCAGGTATTTGTGTGCCACTAGTGATTATGGTATGTGCTACCAAGGAAGACCACGATTGGACAGAGTATTGGACATCCATGGATTTGTTGATGCATATTGGGCCAGAGATCTAGATCAGAGAAGATCTACACATGAGTACATGTTTAACCTATTAGGAGGTGCAATCATTTGGAGGAGAAAGAGAAAGTCTGTAGCGGCACTTTCAACTATAGATGCAAAATACATGGAATCCACTCATGCAAGCAAGGAAGTAGTTTGATTGCATGTATTGTGTTCAAGTATGGGGTTAGTATATTGAGCTATAAGGATAGATTGTGATAGCCAAAGTGCAATTTTCTTAGAAAAATGATGCTCATCATTCAAAGAGAAAGCACATTGATGTTCAATATCACTTTGTGAGGGATATGGTTGAGGAAAACAAGGTGTTGCTAGTAAAGGTGGACACTTTGAAGAATGTTACAGATGCATTGATGAAGTTTGTGAGAATTGTGAAGTTTTCTTGGTGTCAAGAAACAATGGGCATTGCAAGGACATACCAATGACTAAGCTCTCATGTCACCCATATGGGGAAAATAAAAGAATAAGTGGGAGAATGTTGGATGTGTGGTATATTATTTCCACAACTAGTCACATGCATAAGGGGTTATAAGGGGGGCGGTAGTCACTCCTGTTCGTTGCCCAGGAAACATCCCCTGCTGTTAGGGGGTTTCAGGGGGTGGTATTCTCCCTGTATGAGTTTTGGGGTAGTGCCCTGGGAAAAATAATTTGGACCCTATATTAGGTAGGCTGACCTACCTATGGTTTTGTGCATGGTCTTCGCACATGGTTTTTGGCATGATGGTTTTTTTCCCATGGTAATTTGTAGATCTGGTCAAGGGAACTATGCTTAAGTTCTAATCCAAGGTTAATGGATTTTTTTTATGATTATTTCACTATACATACATTCATCATACATATTATATATATATGTATGTATGTATTTATGTATGTATGTATTATGTATGTATGTTGTATGTATAAGTTCACCAAGGTTATGGATTTTTTTTTTATGATTATTTCACTATAATACTACATACATACTACATACTACATACTACATATATAGATATATATTATATATATATTAAATAATATATATATATATATTATATATTATAATAATTATATATATTATATATTTATATATATATTATTATAATATTATATATATGTATTATAAAATTGAAAGGAATATAATGAAGCATAAATCTAGTAGTCATGGTTCTGGGGTCCAGGGAAAAATCTTTATGTATTTTTTGTGTTTCTCTCCAATATATATTTTATGTTTTTAAGAATTTGTTTGTAGGTAATTTTTGTACAACATTAAAACCTACATGATTCATCCTTATTTCCTCTTATCTTTGAAGTGTATGCTCTTCCTCGACTGAAAGGGTCAGAGACAAGGAGGGTTTTGGGATTTCCTTTACATTAATACATTCTTGAGTCGTTGGAATTTCCTTCAATGATAGATCTTGTAGAATAGCTTGGTCCACATTTTCAATCCCTTTAACAACATTGAGGCTAATAATGTAGGAATTTACAGGGTAAGTTCCTTAGATTGAACACCAAAGGACGCCACTCACAAACAGATCACATATCAGTACACTAATATTCTTGACGTGTTTAAAACCCTCAAAGAGGGAAACAAGTTGATGGCTTGAGCCAACATGGGCACTTCAGGAAATTTATTAATGTAAAATAAATAAAATTTAAGTAAGCTTCTATCATAAATTATCACTGAAAAAATGATGCTCCATGCTCTCTAAATAAAGATCATGGACCAATAGGGTGTTAAGACACAAATCAAGTATCGATAATGTTAAGAAATTTACTGCATAACATATATAATTACTAAGAGGAATAAATATAGGAAAATAACTAGCAACAACCATAAACACATAAACACAAATGTTTATCCGGGAAAACCCCAAATCCGGAGAAAAACCCAACCTAATAAGATCTTATTAGCATTGGCCAAAACCCTGGCCAATCGAACCACGTGAGCCTTCACTACTCACCTCCAGGTCTTACATTACAATGAAGTCCTTCCAGCCTTTTATAAGCTCCATTACATATAATACCACGGGCAGAATACTATGGGTGCACAAATACCATGTGCCCCAAAACCATCATTGTTTAACCTGGTCAACTTTGACTCTATCCTGAGTCAAGTTTACCTAACAATTCCCCCCTTAAACTTGACTTAGGGTTCCTTG
>APFE031457179.1:0-12714 GCA_000404065.3 Pinus taeda
TGCTCATTGTCCTACGCTATCCAACACTTAGCCAATTCAAGGCCCCAACTTGCTCATATTTCCTTGCACAATCCTGGAGGAAATTAACTCCTAAAACATAGGAGTTTTCTCCTATTTGCATGCGCAATTACCAAGGAATGATTCACCTTCTTAATTGCCAATCCATTACACTCAACTAGTATACAATTGATAATTACAATGTGCATTTTCATCCACTCCCGCTAGACAATTTGGATTCCATGCATGTTTGGGCTATTTTTAGCTCATTGACTAGTTTAACTAAGAGATCAACTAACTCAACTAGGCACTTGAGCTCAATTGATTGAGTCAAACTAAAAATAACTAAACGAGATTGGTAAATTTTAGCAATCATTACATGCAAAACTCTAATTTTAGCCTATAACTTGAATCCATTGAGAAAACTTAGAGTAAACAACAGCCATGTCACATAGGTTAACTGCAATCTAAGTCATCCTACTAATGAGGAAAATCATATCGCTAAATTTGACTAAGGTACAAGTTAAATTTAACCTTTCTTACTATAATTTATAACACTCCCTCTTAAAAAGAGAGGGATTTCGCACCACCCCTATCTTGCGCTTGTGGAATTCAAAATTTTCTCTCGAAAATTCCTTTGTTAAGATATATGCACCCTGCTCCTTAGTTGGAATGTACTGTAGCATGATAAATCTCCTCTACAACAATCTTGCAAGTGATGGTACCTGATATCAATGTGCTTGGACCTATCATGAAATATTGGATTCTTAGAGATTTTGATACCACTCTGATTATCAGAATGATCCATCTCTTGACTGAAAATACCCACACATATTTTCCTCATCCATATGCACTCACATGTTACTTGAATTGCATCCACGTATTCAACCTCTAATGAGCTGAGTGCCATAGACCTTTGCTTCCTGTTATACTAGAAAATAGTTGTAGACCCAACACTAAGGATAACACCTAAATTACTTTCCTTTTTGATGAAATTATTTCCCAATATTTATTGGTGAATCTGGGAGCTCCACTCCCTCTCTCCTCTTGTACCATAACTGATACTTGGTTGTTCCTCTAAGGTACCTACACACATTCTTTCCTTCCTTCCAATTTATCTTGGTAGGCTTCACCATGGATTGAATCAACTAATTAACTGTATATCATATGTCAGACCTTCTGTTCACCAAATACATCAAGGATCCCACAAGTTGTCTATAGATGGTAGAATCTACTATCTCTCCTGAAGAAACACTCTCCTTCCTCTAGTTTGTAGCTAGACATATTTCCATAGGCTTGCATATCTCTATGTGAAATATATGAAGTATTTCATAGGCATACTTCCCCTAACTCATAAACAAGTCACCATCACCATGCCATACTTCCATCCCAAGGAAGTAATGCACTAAGCCCGTGATTTTCATCTCAAATTCCCTCACAAGATCCTCGTAAGGGCAGATCGACTACTCATTCCCTGTAAGTATCAATTCATCAACATACAAAACAAACATAAGAAACTTTCCATATACCAGAATGTGATAGAGGTTGGCATCTACTTCACTTCCATTGAAGCCCAATCCCCTGAGATATGTGTCAATCCAAGTGTACCATGCTCAGGGCACCTATTTGAGATCATACAAGGCTATCTTGAGTCTACACACATGTGTCTCCCTCTCATATGTCTTAAATCTCTTTGGATGCTATATTTTATTTTATTCCTCAATAACACCATTGCAAAAGGTGGTCTTCACATACATTTTATGTATCTTCCACCTTATATGTGTACCTAATGCTAGATGGTTCTCATTGAGGAATATCTTTCCATTGGGGAAAATGTTTCCTCATAGGAATATCAATTACATGCTTCACTTTGTAAATCCATATGGAACCAACCACTAACTTGTTCTCTAGTCTTGATACCATGTCCCATACACTATTATTCAAGATGGAGTCAGACTCTTCCACCATGGCATCAACCCACACTAGTTGAGCAATTGTTTCATCATATGAACAAGGCTCTATCTCAATGAGTAATGTCATGAGAGCCATATAGTCGGTGTACCTGTCTAGTGACCTTCTCTACTTGCGCTAAGATGAAGGAGCTCCCACATGCTCCCGTACATCCTGTACTAGTATGTCAACTTCTCTAGTTCTCTTCCTTCCCTCTCTTGAAGATTCTCGTTGAGTAGGTGCCTTCATTCGACTTCTTGTCTAATCCTCTACATGTGGCGTCTCCACAACATCCTGAAGCTCTACATGAGGCTCCTCCTTAGTAACTAGAAGATCCTACTCCAGTGGGATTCTCATCTCTCGCTCTAGACAACATCTAACAACTTTCACCTCATCAAGTTTGATATCTCTCCTCACCATTGTTACCCTAAGGGAGGGAAAATACATCGATTAATTATGTGGTGTATTTTTGTATCCTACAAGGACTCCCATCTCAACTGTAGGCTCACGTTTTTTCCTGTTATCCTTGGAGACATGAAAATACACAATATCTCCAAAAATTATGAAATGAGATACGTCTCGATTCCTCCCAGAGAAAGCTTCTTCAGGTGTGATCATGCCAAGTATTCTATGAGGGATTTTGTTATGCAAATAAACTGTGGTGTTGCATGATTCCACCCATAGACATAATCGCAACCCCTAATCATGCAACATGGCTCCTCTTACTCCAACTATGCTTCTTTTCTTCCTTTTAGTCACAGCATTTTGCTATGGGTTATGGGGTGCTATCAATTCTCTTCTAATACCCTCTCTGGCACAAAATTCCTTGAAGGTGCTAGAAACATATTATTCTCTATTATCACTTCTCAGGGCTTTTAATTTCTTACCAGTATCCTTTTCAAGCAATGCTTTGAATTCAACAAATTTTGAGAAAAAATCATCCTTATTCCAATTGAAGAAGATCCAACATTTTCTTGAAAAGTCATAAAAAAATTACACACCTGTGTTTTTCTTTAGAGGATGTCAAAAAGGGTCCACATACATCATAGTGGACTAACTCCAAGATTTCTCCAACTCTACTATCTCATCCCTAGAAAGGAGATTTGACATATTTCCGCATTGTGCATGCCTTGCATACTTCATGTTGGTTAAGGGTTCATTTCGAGAGACCAGTGGTAATCTACTACATCATATTCAAGGTCCCATGGTGTAAGTGTCCCATGCATTTATGCTGTAGTTCTCCAACATATCAACTCTACATTTCTCCCTCCTTGCTACTCAGTGCAGTGCAAGCTTGCACCTCAATTTTGTAGGCATTCTTTACTCAAACTCCAATCTATTTCACCTTCCTAGTATCTAAGCTACATGTCTCGAAAAGTATTTTCCCTTACTGAAAATGAAATCATAGCCATGGTCCTCCAATACAACTACAATGATAAAATTCTTCTTTAGCCTAATTACATACATGACATCTTTGAGATGAAGGTGGAAGCTTGAATCCCTCTTAAAGGTTACGATATCAGTTAGTTTGGTACCGTGTCGCCCATCATCCCCAAGTTTTATGTGCAACTGGAGATATTTCTCCTCTAGAATACTAAATAATTCTTTGCATCCTATCATATGGAATGCGACACCTAAATCTATATACCACACAATCCCCATTATAGTTTTGGCCATGCATGCAATAAGAGTGAAGTCTAATTCAAATTGTGAGGAAAGTGCTTCACCTCCTATTCGTGCTGAAGGCTTCTCGTTAGACTTCTTGTGTAGACTTTTTATTACACAGTGCCCAAATTCGTGGTAGTGAAAACAATTTATCTTTCTCAAGTCCTTCTTTTTCCATTGTTCTGTCTAGTCTCTCGCAGTTTTTGGGCCTTCTTACCATTTCCTTTCTTTCCTTTCCCAACAAAGGAAAAATTCTATTCCTTCTCAGATTTGGATGTTACTCCATCTCTGGTGTTCTGCTGAATTTCTTCCTGCACCAAATCAGATCAGAGTCTCTCCCAATTTGGAAAGTTGTCCCTTCCATTAATAAAGTCCTAGTAGTTATGCCAGGATTTTGGAAGGCCTAAGAGGGTTATGCTCACTAGTTTAGAAGAGGGAACATTTTCTCCAGCTCCTCCATGATCATCTCGACACTGAGTGAACCTAGAGAGGTAATGTGGAATGGTTTCTCCTTTTTGCATGCAAATGTTTCTGAGCTTGTCCCTCAATGACAATTTCCTCACATCACTGATATTTTCAAATAAATTAGGGAGTGTCTTCCACATAGAAAAGTGAGTCTCCCTTCCATGTAAATTTGAGACTATGTGGTCTCTCACACCCTCTAGGATGATCCTTCTGGATTTTGCGGTATCCTTCTTCGACTGGGCTTATTTTTTTGCATTTGATACTCTTGGATTTGGAATGTCGGTTTTGGTGTGCTTGAACACACCATTTTCGTCGAGCATTTCTTCCATTCTATCCTTTCAGGGTATGAAATTTGAAGTTACCTCAAAGGCATTCTCCAATTTCAATCTGTTGAAAGACATTTTCCTGCACGAAAGAAAACTACTTCATTGAATCTGTAAATTGAAGTCACTGAAGGAGAGCTTGTATATACTCATTTTCAGTGTGATTTCTACTTTGATACCATGTAGAAATTAATAAAAATTTGCTGCTACTAATTTTTTGAACTGAAGACAACATATTACAAAATTCCTCTACTATTATTTGGAATGGAAATCATTATTTAGAAACACATGAAATGACATGCAACCATTTAAACACCACAAGAACATAATTATTTATAGTGGAACCCAATTGGGAATGACCCCACTGTTGCTTTTCATTAATCACATGAGAATGATAAACTATAATAGTGTCTTTCCTCGATCATGAAGAAAAACACACACTATAAACCTATTCTCGTGTTGACTATCCTACTCTTGCCAACACTTAGCGAATTCAAGGCCCCAACTTGCTCATATTTCCTTGCAGAGTCCTAGAGGAAATTAGATCCTAAAAGATATGAATTTGTGTTATTTTCTTGTGCAGTTCCCAAGGAATGATTCACCTACTTAACTACCAAGCCTGTACACTCAACTAGTGTACAATTGATAGTTACAGTGTTCCTTTTCCTCCACTCTATAGGTATTTTGAATTCCATGTATGTGTGGGTTATTTTTATTTGATTTACTAGTTTATCTAAGGGATCATTGAGTTAACAACAATTATACTACTCAATTAACCTTCAGCTGACTCAACTACATGCTTGAGATTAGTTAACTGAGTCAAACTGCAAATAATTGAACTAAATTGCTAAAATTTAGCAATCACTACATGCACAATTCTACTTCTAGCATATAGCTCGAATTTACTGAGTAAACTAGTAGACAAATTTCGTGTCACACAAATTAACTACAATCCAAGTCATCTTGGTGATGTTGGAAATCAAATTACTAAATTTAGCTAAGGAATTAGTCAAATTTTGCCTTTCTTTCTCTAATTTCTAACAATTTTACCATGATATCATTAACTTCTACATAGTATTTGTTACAATAACATGGTTTATCAGTACCACATGCCCCAAAAACCATAGATAAAATTTTGAAATTAAAACTCAATACTTACAATAAGCTTACATCATAACAAGATTATTAACCATGGATATTATTAAATTGTAAATATGCTTTGTTACAATACCGTTTACAAGTAGGAGGCCATATGAATAACATTTTCCCAAAAAACATAACTCCTTCAAAATAAAAATATTTTATAAATGTTTTATTTTAATATTATTTTATAACATTTTTTAATAAATCTAAAAGCAAAAAGGTACGGCAAGATGTTGCAGTGGTGTGAATGTTTGTAAACATTTACATGTGGGCTCAATTAAAAAATAAAAAATATTAAGTGTTATTGTCTAGAAACATTTTTGGTGGATCAAAATAATAATAATAATAATAATAAAACATTTTTTCTTGGTTAAATTGCATAAAACTAAAACTAAAAAAAAATTAATAATAAAATTAGCCTAGATTCATCTTAACTCCAGATCTAACAAGTGCCGAGATAGATCAAATCCCTTGAGATGTAAACATATTTTAGAGTAAAAAGATATTTGATCACTCCCAACACTAGGAGATCCAAAGTTAAGATGAATCTAGGTTGGTTAACTTCAAATGAAGGAGTTGTAAAAATGAAACAACACTTGGGATGCATTCCTAGAATGAAATGGGTTTCAAATTGTAGATGTTCCTAATAATGAACTTCTCTAGGAGGAAAATAATTTTACTATTGATGTCGAGGAAGATCAAGGTAGAAGCCTCAACCCTTCAGAACTTAAGGGTTTCAGCATTACCAGATAAAACAATGAGAAAATAAAATAATTAAGAAAGGGTAGAGAGAAGGATATGTCAACTCCATTGCCTATTCCTCAATAATTTACAAGAAGCATGGCCAAAAAATAATAACTATGAAATGGAATGAAGAAATTCCATTGCCTTCCAAACATTTCCACTAACGAGATGTAGATAGCCATGGAGAAGAGTCATATTAAATAGGAATGGTTTGTAGTTGTCTTTGAAACCAAGCCTAATAAATTGATTCTCTAAACATAAATGATGCAGAAGCATCAAGGGCATTTTTTTATTTGTAAATATGTTAGAAAAGGGGGTGTGACAAATTGTAATATTTTATTAATTAATTTGTTATTTTTTATAAAATAGGAGATAATTATGAAAAGAGAGGATTATGTAAATATTCTTTTAATAAATAAAAGGATATGAGAGAAATAGTTTAGGAGCAAAATTTTGGATTAGGATTTCTATGTATGGGATTAGTTGAGGATTAGGTGGAGAGATATTTTGAGTGAATTAAATGCATTATTTGTGTATAAATAGGAGTGGGTTTTGTGAGAAAAATAGACTTGAATAGTTGGAGAGTGAGAGTGATTGAGAGCAGGCTTGAACAACCAAGGCTGTAAGCCTCTGGCAAATTGTAAGGGCCATGAATGTTGAATATTTGGTCAAGAAGAAAAGTTTGTAAGTATGTTCATTTTTATGAAAGTGTGATTTTGAGTTATGCACCTTAATTTGGTCAATTCATGTATGGGTCAATTACTGTGTTAAGAGTGAATTTGCTGGAAATTTCTCGTTAGTTAGTGCATTTATTCCTGTGGAATAATAATGGTGGGCGCATGGATTAAATATGGAAACATTGTGATCATAAGTGTCACATAAGAATAGATAACTGCAAACATTAGTCGATGAACAAGGTAGCGCAGAAATCGACCTTCAGATATTGGATATCTGGCATCACAGTTATAAACCCATAGAATACTGTGAATTGCGTATTTGATTAATAAAGGTTAAACCTCTGTTTGCTAGAATGTTAAAATCGATTAGCCAGATTTTAGATCTGAATGGATTATGGCATGATTGTATGAAGGGCGTAGAATTTTAACTCAGTCCAGTATAAGAACGTAGTTTTCAGAATGAACACAACTTTCAAGATTGAGTAGTATGTGATTGTATAGAAATCGATTGGCAGTTTTAAAAGTGTATAAGTCTGTTGGATAAAATCTATTATTAAATGCCGCATTCATTGTGAATCGATCCCCACGATTGAAGATCTTAGCGCTGAATGTATTGATTGAAACAGTTCAAAGTTATTGAGTGATCAGTTTGTGTATAAGACGTAGAGTCAAATGGAGCTTAATTAGACTTCGAAAGTCGACTTCATAGTGGGCGGAATTGTTTAATGGAATTTGGACTGAACTGTTTGAAATCATGTTTGAATTAAAACTGTAGGTTCAAATCCTGATTGATGAAAAGTGATTGGATGAAACTGTTTAAATCCAACACAGAGTTGTATATATATCTTGCACAAAGCCGACTGAGGAGTAGTCTAAAACGCAGAGCTTATGAAGCGCAAAACTAAACTCTATGTGTTAACTGATTGTAATTGCAATAAAGGGTTGTTGCTCTATCGATGGAATTCAGACCCGCAATCACATGTATAAATGATGTAATGTGGAATCACATGTATAAATGATGATATATTGCAGGAGTTGAACAGAGTAAGATCGAATGAAAGCGTTAGCTAGACTTGAACATACGTAATTCAAAAGGTCGATTCCAAGAATGCATAGTCCAGAAGTTGAAGGTCGTCGAGAGGTTGATATATTGCCGAAATTCGAACAGGTAAGATATGTTGGTGTTTGCATAAAGATGATATATGGTCGTATCAAATTGCCACACTCAGTCTTCACAAATGGGTGCATTTGTTTATGGAGATTGTTTGAAAATCCGTATTGAAAAACCATATATGCAGGTTGGCTGATTTCGAAACTTCGAACAGTTTGTTGTTTGAGATTAGTGGGAAAACATATGAGAATTAAGCATTGGGTAAGGGCACACTCTTTAATTGAATCCAACCATAATGAATGTGAATCATTTGGGATTGTTTATGGGAATGTCTGAATGTTTGATGAAGGATTTTACATCCTATGTTGGTAAGTTGAATGAGAAAAAGCACATTTTTTTGGTGACTTTTTGTGATCTTAAAAGACCCATGTACAAGATTTGAATTTGGGATTGAATGATATTTATTTGGTATGAAAGCGTGTAAATTTGGATTGGAAAATGCAGATTGTAGTTTTGAAATGATGTGTAGAAACACATGTGAATGTTGGTGATTAAAGAATGAGGGAATTAAGACATGGGTAAGGTTTAAGGAAGCATTCACAATTTTGATGCTTTAGACATATTTACTGTGATATGGTGAAAGATAGTTTCCGCAATTGGGAAATATATGAAATTTCCCTGTCTTGGAATGTTAATTGGGCAGTGATTGCAAACCATTTGTATATGCCCAGAAATTATTGAAGATTCTAGGGTTTTCACACTAGCCCTGCATCAATAAAAATTTTGTGCACCATGATAAAAAAATTATTTAGACCTTCTACAATTATAGGTGAAACATTTTTCTACAATAGAAAATATTCTGAACTACTAAAACAAGCAACATTTTCAAGTTCCTTTGATCACTAAACTTTCCTGAAACTTAAAGAGAAATAATAAGAAAACTAAGAGACTTAAGAAGTGCTCAAAGAATTTAGAATACTAGATATAATCAATGTCACATGGTTCAGGTTCGAGTTCGGGTTTTGTTTGAGTTCGAATTTTTTGATGAGTTTCGCTATTAGGTTCATCTATATATATAAACACATATTAATTTAAAATGAATTATAGGATAAAATAGTAATATATCGACATCAATAAACATAAAATATGCTATCACAAACTTGCAAACAGCAAGGACAAAATACAATCTTGAGTTGTGATATGAAGTTATGAGTTTTGATCTATGGATTTGGTCATTGGCTATGAGGTTCGATGAGGTTCATTAAACATAAAAAAAAAATTGAGATTAGCCAAAATTCAAACCTCAAGGTTAAAATTTGACGAACCTTGTGACATAGGATATAATATTAAGAGTGAAAATGTAGTTTTGAAGAAATAGAGTGTTCAACTATAAGAAGATAATACAACATTGACATGAGAGAATAAAAAGCTACTCAAACTTCCTAGGAAGTGGTATAAAGAAACTTAAATCTTGGCATTACACAAGGTAAAGGGATAAATGTTCCAATATGAACATAGTAATAATCTCCTAACACAATACAGTTTTATCAAGTTTGTTGAGTTTTGAGAGTCTTTTGGAAGGAGCATCAACCATAGGTTTTACTTGCATGAGAACATGTAAGGTATCATCCATGGGTATATGTTAGGCCTCCATTTTAATGCTATTTTCACCATTAAAATACTCCTATTAACCGTCTTTTCCCTTTAGCTTCACCATATTTTCCCATTTTTTAAAAGAGAAGTGTCATTTCAAGCTCAAAAGTTAACAAGTTATTAAGCCTAATTAATTTCCATCACTTTTGATAGATTAAAAACGTTTTTTGTTGAATTTTTACTCATGGTAGTTATGTTATCTCTGATCATGAAACTCTTATGAAGTTTCAAAATTTGTCCTCATGGTCTAGCATACCAACTAGCTCATAGTGATGAATCCACCATCTTGGTTTTATTTTTAGGAAACTCAAGATGGTTCAATGTTAGTTGGATAAACTCTAGGGTGTACATGGGTCGTGCTACCTCATGGTCAAAACAAGAGTCAAACTACTCCCAAAAAATTATATAGTAGTCAAGTAATGGATGCGATATTAGGCAACAATGAAGGGATATTCTCATGAATTATATCGCATCAGAATATCACAAGGATTAAAGATGTACATATTATTTTTACTCGGGTTAACGAATATGATAAAACCCTTGCAACTTAATCAATTTATGTGATATCCACAATGTAGGGGATTCCTTAAGGGTTAATCTACATTCTTTCTGGTTTAAATATGTAAAATGTATTAAAAGTAAGAGGGTAATGAGTAATAGGTAATAGATAATAACTGTAATTCATTAGTGTGAAATCCACGAGGGAGAATTCAATTACATATATGTAATGTTGGACCTATGATTTCCTTAATATAAATGATGTGGTGTTGATGTTTTAAGTAAAGTTCATGTATATGCTTCATTTCTACTAGTATAAATTTCCAATAGCGTGAGCCAATTGAGAAGGTCCCTCAATTTATCAAATGTTATGATTAATATAATGTGGTTAGCATCGATAAGTATATTTTTTTGTTTGGCTTGATAGATATATTTTGTTTTTATTCCATAGATTATATTGTTGGTGCACTATTCCCTATATTATATATCATTCCACACACCATATATCGTTTCATAAGTATACTAGATTTATTATTTATACATTATATTTGGTTAAGTATAATTCATTCTATGTATTTAAATTCAAATATATAGTTTGTATTTTATGGTTGGCATGATCACTAAAGCTTCCTCAACCAATGCCATAGATTCCATTGTTTAGTAAAACCTTTGCGTATTTTGAAAATGTTTTTTTCGTAAGAAACTTGTTGTTTATGATTGTGTGATATTTTCCATAGAGAGCAATTTCCATTGAATATTAAAAGAATGAGATGATATTTACTCTTGATCATATAAACATTTGAGTTGTCATACAAATGAAGGACTGTAATCTATGCTAAACAAGGTATTTATAAGATATCAATCTAGTGAATGAAAATGAAATATCTCCATAGAAATTTCAGTTTATGGTTTTGGTATCTTACATTTGAATTCTTGAATTTTTTACATTCTTTTCAATTGCAAGTGTGTATTCTTCTACAAAGGTGAGGCATTGAAGGTTGAAGAATGAGAGTGCTTCTTAAGGAATCACATAATAATTTGACTTTTTTGATGCCCAACTAAAGAATATGATTAATGCTTGTAAAATTCTATGATAGACATAGTTTTTTTTTTTTTTTTTTTTTTTTTTTTTTTTTTTTTTTTTTCTAGTTGGATTTTATAGCAAGTGTGTTTCATTGGATAGATCATACTACAAATGACATATAATGCTTGTATCTAACAAGCTTACAAATCCTAAATCAATAATACAATATAACAAAATTTATAAATAAAGTTGACTAGCATAATGGTGAAAGATGGAGTTGATGGCTCCTTCGTATGTAGGATGCATATACAAGACAAGGGGGAATTGGTAGTTGGTGATTATATTTTGAGATAAATAATGAAACTAGTTTAGGATTCTTTGCTATATAATAGGCTCTAGCTGACAAAGGCTATGTATTTTCATGAATTGTGAGCTACGTGCAATAATCTCCATCATGACAAGGAAGAAATGAGTGCAATGAGTGAATATTTGGAAGGAATACCCAAGTTTCTCTCCGTGTTTGAATGATCAATATTTTTTGGTAACAAGGTTTAGATATAATTTCACTTTCATTTGAAATGCAAGGTTTTTACATCGGAGATTGTGACTCTCAGTTGCGACTCTACATTGATGTTTGTTCTTGGTTTCCTTTACTGCTTCTTCTAAGGGCAATGAACTGGGGGTTGGAATTTGGAGTAGGTGTTTAATCAAGTCATCCTCATCCTGTTGTCTTCCTCCCATGGTTGCTTCTAAAGTATAATGTTTGGCGGAATAAACTTCATCTTCTTCCTCCTCCTTCAACCATAAAGGTAAGTCATGTTCTAGAGAAGGTTGAGTAGGAGAGTATAGGACTAACTTCTTGGACATATGGTCATTCTTGATGGTCATATTCCCAACTCTGCAACTAATGTAAGCGTCGACAGTGGCCAACCATAGCCTCCCAAGGATGAGAGGGTAACTAGTAAGCCTAGCTTTAGGCTGGAGAACTAGGAAATTTGCAGGGTACTCCCAAGAGCCAATGGGGACCATCACATCCTCCACAATTCCCTTTGGGGTTACTGTGGAATGGTCTACAAGTTACAAAACTGTTGTGGCCTTCCTCAATGAATATTGAAGGTTGAGCTTGAGAATGGTGTCCTTGGTCATCAAATTAATGGAAGCGCTAATATCGATTAGAGTGTGTGGGACAATGGTGCCATTAATTTGCACATCTCCTACAGGGCTTCTAGGGTCCAAATATTTTAGACAGATTACCTACCCTAGCATTATGTCGGACAATTGTCTAATTAAATTAATGGTAGGGGCATCCCTTTTTCGCCTCCATGGATGCTTGAATCACTTCTCTTTAATTAACTTATTTTAAATAGGAACATATTTTATTGCCTATAGAAGTGGGATTTTTACACATAGATTTTTCAATTCTCCCAGAAGTTCAGTCTCTTCTGGGGTAGGCTAGAGTGGTTG
>APFE031457202.1:0-11510 GCA_000404065.3 Pinus taeda
GAAGGAAAAACTCTAATGCATTTCAAATCCGATATTTAGACGGCAAAAGAAAGGAAAATCGCACTTGCAAGCTGTGGCCGACAGATATAGGAAGAAGAGTGGCCAGTATCGGCTTTCATGGCTGGGAGTTGGTGGGCAAGCTACGTTTCATGGCTGGGAGATGGTGTAGAGTATATGCGTTTCGACTGGCTGCTAAGTGGAGGAGGAGAGTGGAGAAGGGT
Organism: Pinus taeda; assembly: GCA_000404065.3. Taxonomy (NCBI): domain Eukaryota; kingdom Viridiplantae; phylum Streptophyta; class Pinopsida; order Pinales; family Pinaceae; genus Pinus; species Pinus taeda. Next base: position 222 of record APFE031457202.1, read on the forward strand.
TGAAGAAATTAGAGTAGAAAATATTTTGGGTTTGTTGGAGAAGGGTTGAAGAAACTAGCTATAGCAGAGTAGAACAGATTTTGGGTTTGTTGGAGAAAGGTTGAAGAAATTAGGTACTAGAGTAGAATTTTGTATTTTAGAATTTGGATTTTAATACTGTATTTTCTTTTCTTTTCGGAGCATGGCCATGCTTATTTGTTTATATTTTGAATTTTGCCTTGTGTATTTTAGTTATTTATTTATTTATTTTGTTTTTGTTTTGAAAATGGTATGTTATTTTGGATTTGGTTTTTTGCTGTTTATTTGGTTGTTTGTTGCTTATTTGGTTCTGAGTTTTGGCTTGAGAGGTGAACACTGGTTGGTTGGGGGTTAAGAGGGTTGATTGGGAGAGTGAGGTTGCCAAGAAGTCAAGAATATAAGATGGGATGACTGATTTAATGGTGAAAATTGAGAAGGTATATATTATTTTATTTGTTATTTTAAAATTTTGATAGTAATAGGTTATTATCTGAATTTTTAAATCACTATGTATTGCATTGTTTACGAATATATATGAGTATTTTGTAGGACATTTGTTTGTTTGTTTGTTTAATTTATTGTTCTTTGGGTTAATGGTCCTGTTCCCTTTTTCAAGTGCAGAGGAAGGAAGAACTATACTACCAGGAAGGAAGAATTATACCACCAGTTAATAGTGGTGGAAAAACACAGATGCTGTGTAAATTCTAGATTGCAGGTGAGCCTTAACTTTTGGTTTTTCTCCTATCTAATTATATTTTAATGAGGAAAGTTAGGTGCACTTAATACCATTAGGGTTTAGGTACATACACACTATGCATGCATGTAAGGGTTGGGAAAATTTTCATAATCTTTCATGTTTTTTTTGGTTATTCAATGTCTTTGGATTTTATTTTTTGTACTGGTTATTATAGGGTTTCATTATTGAATATTGTTAGTCAAAGTTCAATATATTGATGTTGAGTAGTGCAGCATAAAACCCTCTGATCCTTGAATCTAAGGAAGAATTTGGGGTTTCTAGAATTTTTCTTTTAGAAACTGTTTGTAGAACATTTTATCTTGTTTCTTTTTCTTTGGATTAACTTGTCCTGTTTCCTTTAAGTGCAGAGGAAGGAAGAATTATATGATGAGGAAGGAAGAATTATACCACCACCACATGCTGTGTATTTTTTAGATTGAAGGTGGGCTTTAACTTTTGGTTCTCTCATATCTGATTAATTTTTAATGAGGGTAAGGTAGGCTTACTTAGCAAGCTTACGGTTTAGATACAAACACACTATGCATGTAAGGGTTCTTCCTTCAGGTAATAGTTCATTATCTAAGTTTTTAAATCACAATGTAGCTCATGGATAGGTTACTTTGTAGAACATTTTATCTTGTTTTCTTTTTGGGTTAATTTGTGGTGTTTCCTCTTTAAGTGCAGAGTATGGAAAAGTTGTACCAGGAAGGAAAATTAGAGCACTAGTTAACAGTGGTGAAAAACACACATGCTGTTTATTTTTAGATTGAAGGTGAGTATTAACTTTTGGTTTCCATCAATATCTAAATAATTTTTAACCAGGGAAAGATGTAATTATTCAGTTTACTGTTTAGATACGGAAAAATTTTGGTAGTCTTTGATTTTTTTGGGTTATTCAATGTCTTTAGGTTTTATTTTTTTTAATGGTTATCATAGGGTTTTATTCTAGAGCATTGTTTATCAAATTTCAATATATTGATACTCAGTAGTAAAACCCTCTGATGCTTAAATCCCAAGAAGAATTTGGGAGTTCTAGAATTTTTGTTTAGGAATTGTTCACATATGTTTATTTTGTGAGTAAAATTTAATTTCAATTTTATTATAATTATTTTCCTCCTGCATGTTGCAAATAGATTTTGGTCATTGAATGTTTTTTATCCACATATTTTATTTTTTGTATGGGTTGTCATAGGTTTTATTCATGAGTATTGTTTGTCAAAGTTCAATATATTGATGTTGAGTAGTGCCATCATAAGACCCTAAATTTGAAGAAGAATTTGGGTTTCTAGAAATTTTCTTATAGGAACTGTTTGCAAATGTTTAATATGTGGGTAAAATTTTATTTCAATTTTATTATAATTTTTCTCATTGCATGTTGCAAACAGATTTTGGTTATTGGATGTTTTTTTATTTAGATCAGCCATGTTTAGCTTATAAACTAACATATTATGGGGTGAGATCATTAACCATTCACTGACCTATAACAGTCAATTTGTGCTAGGATAAACCTTCTAATACTGAAACTTAAAGAAAATTTTGGGTTCACAGAATTTTCTTTTTAGTTACTGTTTGTAGAAGTTCAATACTTGAGTTAAATTTTATTCCAGTTCTATTATAATTCTTTTATCTCCCACATTTTGCATATAGAATTTGGTCATTGGAGGTTCCGTATTTAGCTGAGCAACCCACAACCCATGCCATCTTGAACTTATAAAGTAACACACATTTGGGGTGAGATTATTAACCAATCAATGACTCCCAACAATCATATTCATCAATCTCCATTAGTTATTTTTCTTAACAAGCTTGAACAAAGTGGCTTTAGGGATATGGATAGACTTACTAGTCTCTGAGAAACAATGCTCTTATGCCATCTAAGATGGATGGAATGAGACCTGCCTAGTCATTTTTGCATTAGATGGAAACACACCAAGTATGTAAAAACACATTGAAGCAAGACTTGTATGACGACATTTGGATTCAGCAAGACCCCATTATGTAAGCAAACACTTTGAATCAAGACCTATTTAGAAAATTATGGTTTCTCAAATGTGTCCTTACCTATCTAAGTGTAAGCAAGTAGCATGGGATGAACTAACAATAGGTGTGCTAGGGGTGACCTAACCTAGCTAAGGAAACAAGGTTCAAATACTTAGGAGGGGTTAGCACCTATGTTCAGTGTTACTCTAAGCAAATCCTAAGTATGTGAATTTTTCTAATAAGTAGTTCTGTGTAGGCTCATTCCTTTTATTCTACAAAACATTAACTCAAGCAGATTCACCTATCTTTGTCCAAATTCAATACCTACTTTATGGTTTGGAAAAAGAAATATAGTTCCTACATTTTCCTTCCTATTAAGTATATTGCGAACATTTTTGTAGCTAGGGCCCATAAAAATGCCTTTTATATTTTTCAATTTAAGAGAGTACTACCTTAGTCTTTAAGCATGGCATTCTTTTGCATATTGATCTTATATGGACAGAACCCAACTCCTTGTGTTTCTAGTGTGTTTATTTATGTGAGTGCGTGCTAAAATTAGAGAGTAAGAATGGAGTATTTTGTATCGATTGATAATCTTCCTTTAGGGACAGAAAAAGTTGATCCAAAGCAATTAACTTATCTCCCAAACATAAGAAAATATTTTGTAACATCAAAAAACTCCCAAACAACAATCCATTTCTCTCCATTCAACAATATTATAAGATTTACCAGTTCATTTTTAATTATCCAATTCCATGCATATATCTTATACCCATAACAAATTCCATCTATCTATTTTTGCTTAAAGCAATGTGAGGGTTTACCCATAAGGAAGTGCCTGGTTATCCATGAATGAGTTTGGTGAGAAATGGATAACTTGAGGACATAACCCTCCTAAAAGGTAAAAAGTTAGTGCATGAAAGAGTTTACCAAAAAGAATCCACCTACATAGTCTTTCTCCCTCCTCCTATAATATCCAACCATGGTAGATACCTCTTAGTCCATCTCTTGCTAAAGTGGACAAAGAGAATGTAAAAAGGTTTTCACTCTTTGAACATTTTAATTCCACTATTTAAAATTTTGTGACCATAAACTAACATAGTAGCCTTTAACATATAAGTTTATAACATATGTATGTAGGTATAAGACAAAGGGTCCCTTCCATGTGTTCACAGTTGTAATATAGGAGCTTAATGCATATAGGGTGCATTCACTTAGATTCCGTTAGTCTCTTAACTTTTTTTAATTATTTTAAAATATATCCTTAAACTTGCTTTAGGAATGAGCCAGTAAGGGACATTAAAGGTGTTAGAAATCAATGAGTAAGGTAGAAATTTAATTGATCTAAAATGTATCTTTAAGGCTACTTTATGAATGAACTAGTAAGGGATCTTAAAGGTGTCAAAAGTAGACCACTAAGGTAGATGAAACATCTAGCCAGAAATGAGCATGGATTTAGGTGGATGATGCAACCTAGTAATTCGTTGTAACTCACCCTTTTGAACCTTTCCTTTAGCCTATCTTATGAGGTATGGTGAGTTAGTACTATGATCCATCAAACCAAGCTGTTGGGGTTAGTTTTCTACTTTTTGTCCCTTCTGTTGGGGTTTTCCCTTCAACCAAGAGAAATAAGTGTAGAAAGTAGAATGTCAATGAAAGTGATCAACCTATGAAGCTATGATCAAGATGGGTATTCTGGAAGGGTGCAAGAGCAGCAAACACATTCAGCAGGCACATTCAGATGAACCTGGAATTCTTGTTAGTTGGATGCCAATGGTGAGAGGATTTTTATTGCAATGATCACCTACCATGCAGCCAATAATTAGGAATGGTGGGTTGACACATAGCTATTAACCCATAAGAGACCCAATTCACTGCCTTCTTAAAAATATAGATTTTGGTACTATATATGTGCAATTATTATAAAAAAAATCAGATTGCCTGAAAATGTTTACCCATTGCCCTAGTGTTGGTTCCTTTTCTAGTTTTGCAGCAAATAAACAACCCTCTCATCTTTTGCATATTCAGCTAATAATTTTTTCTGCATCCAGTTCTACTTTAGATATGGCACATAGCTCAGATAACATAGCTAAGAAATCAGCTGAAGCATTATTTATGCACTCATATTGAATTTCAAAGTAAAAACCTTGTAGTTTACTTTGGAACTTCACCAAAATTCCACTAGGAAAATGAATATTCCAGAGTTTCATGCTCCATTTGGATTTTGAGGAGTTGTCCCAATAGATATGGCTTGAATTTTTTTATAACATGCATAAGGGTCAACATTTCCTTGTCATAGATGTATAACAACCCCTTGTCAGTCAATTTCTACTTTGAAAAGCTATAGGCTGCTGATTTGCATGACCATAGTGTTCATGTCAGTGCTCAAAGCATCATATTTCACTTAAAAATTCTGAGAAATTTGGAAGTGCAAATAGAGGGCTAGGCCTTTTTCATGGGTCAGTAGTCCCCCTCTACAGTCTCCATCCATTTAAATTGATCCTTATTGGTAAGATCAGTGAGGTTTGTCATGATGCTTCCAAAGCCCTTGATAGAACTTCTTATATAAATTGCATATTCTATTAAGTTCTCTCAAGTGAGCCACATTCTTGGGAGTTGGCCACTCAAGAAACAAAGAGTGAAATTCAAAAAATAAAGATTGAAACATAGCCAGCCCTGGATGATTTGATAGGAAGCAAAACTAAATGATTTTCATTCTAAATAATTTGTGTTCTTTGCGACAATAATGTTGGGATAAATGGAAATACACTGAGAATTAATTTAGAAAAAAATAAGTTAGCAATGAAGTTATATAGTTTCACCTTGTGTACAAGCATTCAAAAGATTCCTGCTTGAGTGTTACAGTTTGCATAGATAAGAAGAGACCCCTTCTGCAGCCTCAATCCATTTGAATCCATCCTTATTGGTAAGATTGGTTAGGTGTGCCATGATGCTTCCAAAACCCTTGACAAGTCTCGTGCATATTTTAATTTCTCTCAACCTAGTCACATTCTTGGGAGTTTTCTAGTCAAGGATTAAGGAATGAAATTTAAGAAATAAAGAACGAAATAAAGCCAGCCGTGGATGATTGAAAAAATTGTTAGGCTTCAGGTTCATTGGTCACAATTTTATAGGAAGCAAAACGATCTCTTTTTCATTTTAAGTATCTTGTGTCCTTTGCCACAATAATGTTGTGTTAAGTGGAAATATACTGAGAAAATCAATTGTAGACAAACTTAAGTTACTGAAAAAGTCATTTAATTTTGTTTTCTGTTACACTTATTTGATAGATGCCTGAATGAGTGTTATAGTTTACATAGATAAGAAGGGAGACCTTTTGCAGCCTCCATCTATTTGAATCGATCCTTATTGGTAAGATTGGTTAGGTATGCCCATGATGCTTCCAAAACCCTCGATAGACTCCCTATATAAATTGCATATTCTGTCAAGTTCTCTCAACCTAGTCACATTCCTCGGAGTTGGCTAGTTAAGGATTAAGGAGTGAAATTTAAGAAATAAAGAGTGAAACAAAGCCAGCCGTGGATGATTGAAAAAATTGTTAGGCTTCAGATTCATTGGTCACAATTTTATAGGAAGCAAAACTAACAGGTTTTTCATTTGAAGTATCTTGTGTCCTTTGCCACAATAATGTTGTGTTAAGTGGAAACATACTCAGAAAATCAATTGTAGACAAACCTAAGTTACCAATGAAGTGATTCAGTTTCATTTTCTGTTACAAGTATTTTGATAGATGACTGCTTGAGTGTTATAGTTTCCATAGACAAGAAGGTAGCCCTTTTGCCGCCTGAATACATTTAAATCTATCCTTATTGGTAAGATCAGTGAGGTGGGCCATGATGCTTCTAAAACCCTTGACAAACTTCCTATATAGATTTCATATTCTATTAAGTTCTCTCAACTGAGTAACATTCTTGGAAATAAAGAGTGAATCAGAACAAGCCCTTGATGATTCAGAAAATTGTCAGGCTTAAGATTCCTTCATCACAATTTGAAAATTGTCAGGCTTAAAATTCCTTCATCACAATTTGATAGGAAGCATAACTAGCTATTTTTCACAAGCATCGTGTGTCCTCTGCCACAATAATGTTGGGATAAATGGAAAGATATTGAGAGAATCAATTGTAGATTAACTTAAGTTACTAATGAAGTCATTCAGTTTCACTTTCTGTTACAAATATTTGATAGATGCCTGCTTGAGTGTTGCAGTTTGCATAGATAAAAAGGTAGCCCCTTTGAAGGGTCCACCCATTTAAGTTGATCCTTATTGGTAAAATCAGTGAGGTGTTGCCTTGATGCTTCCAAAACCCTTGACAAAATCAGTGACCATTTTGGCATCCACAAATACAAAATTTTAAAGGAAGGACAATTATTCCAATTAAATGGACATTCTTTAAAACTTAAACCACATTAACACAAGATGTCAAGTAAATTCAGAACTTTGAAGCCAAAATACAATCGCTGAAAATGAAGACCTAACTTGCCACTTTCTATTACTTCAATAATTTGGGCCTTACATAAGCTAGATCTAGAGAAGAAATCTGTAACTGTGAACCTCCATGAACTGTAATTCAAATTTGAGTACTAAAACCTAGATGAAAAAACTGAGCGCTGTGAACTAGATAGAATTAAGTAACATAACATCATATGTACTATGTCTTCTATATATGAAGCCTCTCTTTCTTCTTGGACATATACTAGCCTTAAAGAAATCTATAACTGTGAACCTCATTGAACTGTAATTCAAATTTGATTGCTAAAACCTAGATGAAACTGAGAGCTGTGAACTAGATCTGGAAAAGAAATCTGTAACTGTGAACCTCACTAAACTGTAATTCAAATTTGAGTGCTAAGACCTAGATGAAACTGAGAGCTATGAACTAGACAGCGATAGAATTAAGTAACACACATGATATGTACTATGTCTTCTGTATATATGGTCCCTCTTTCTTCTTGGCCACATACTAACAGTAACGGTAAAGAAAGGTCATCAACTCCTGCATTCATAAAAAGTAGCAAGGGCAGGGGTACTCCAACGACCTGATTGGAGTTCTTATACATGTGAACAGCCTTGTCTCCATCTGGGTTAAGACCCGCGTCAAATCAACAGTCTTATCTCAGTGGGTGTAGCCAAAAGGCTCAATGCTATATAAATTGCATATTTTAGTAAAGTTCTCTCAGCTGAGTCACATTCTTGGAAGTTGGCCAGTCAAGGAAAGAGTGAAATTCAAGAAATAAGGAGTGAAACACAGCCAGCTCTGGATGGTTGAGAAAATTGTCAAGCTTCGGGTTCCTTAATCATAATTTGATAGGAAGCAAAGCTAATGGTTTTCTTTTCCAAGTATCTTGCGTGTCTTGCCAACTTAAGAGAATCAATTTTAGACGAACTTAAGTTACTAATGAAGTCATTAGTTTTCACCTTTTGTTACAAGTATTTGAAAGATTTGCTTGCTTGAGTGTTACAGTTTGCACTGATAAAAGGGTAGTCGCTTTGCAACAGCCATCCATTAATTGAGATCCTTATTGGTCTGTGAGGTGTGCTATGATGATGATTCCAAAACTCTTGACAAACTTCCTATATAAATTGCATATTTTATTAAGTTCTCTCAAGTGAGTCACATTCTTGGGAGTTGGCCAGTCAAGTAAGGAGTAAAATTCAGAAAATAAAGAGTGAAACGGAACCAGCCCTGGATGACAGAAAATTGGCAGGCTTCAGGGACCTTCATCACAATTTAATAAGAAGCAAAACTAACAGCTTCTCATTCTAAATATCTTGTGTCCTTTCCCACAATGATGTTGGAATAAGTGGAAATCCACAGAGAGAACCAATTGTAGATAAACTTGAGTTACTAATGAAGTCATTTAGCTTCACCTTCTGTTAATGCCTGCTTGAGTGTTAGAGTTTGCCGTGTAGAATGGGCTTCTTTTTTGGTCATAGTAATTCCTTTGATTATTCAGATCTTCAGTCTCATGCTCTCCAAAGTGAGCTATCACACTCGGGGGATTTTACTAGGCACTATATGATGCATGTCCAATAATTCTTTTACTGCTCTTTCTCTGTCATCTTTAACTTAAGATACATGTAGGGTGAACATTCTACTGTTCCAGGGACCCAAAACTATATTTTTACTGTTGTTCATGGTAAATAGCACATGTCCTCTGATGCATATTCACTTTCTTCATCCTGTATAAATCAACCATGAGTATCTTTGAATGTGGTTGGTAATACCAATTGCACATGTCTTCTGATGCATATTCACTGTATTCATTCTGTATAAATCAACAATTAGTATATATTTGAATGTGCTTGCTTTTCATATAACTGAATTCATCATGCATAATCAACTCCTCTAGACTTTGATAGCAATTGAGACCCATCATCCTAATCAAATAAAAATAGGTCAATTGTTGTACCATATGTAAAGAGTTACTTCACTGAGCTTTATCAGAGTTGGATAGGAAGCAAAACTAACAGTTTTTCATCCTAAACATCCTGTGTCCTTTGCCACAACGATGTTGGGATAAGTGGAAATACACAGATAGAATCAATTGTAAAGAAACGTTACTTACTCAGGAAGACATTCAACTTCACCTTTTGTTAAAAGTATTTGACAGATGCCTGCTTGAGTGTTACAGTTTGCCAAGTAAAATGAACTCTTTTTTTGTCAGTAATTCCTTGGATTCTTCAGATCTTCAGTGTGATGCTCTCCAAACTGAGCTGTCACACTACTGGATAGGCAAATGGGCATTTACTAGGCACTATATGATATATGTCCATGTCAAGTAATTCTTTTACTGCCCTTTCTCTGTCATCTATAACTTAAAGATACATGTAAGGCTAACGTTCTACTGTTCCAGGGACCCAAAAATATACTTATACTGTTCTTCATGGTAAAAATTGCACGTCTTCTGAGGCATATTCACTATATTCATCCTATATAAATCAACAATGAGTATATCTGCATATTCACTATATTCATCCTGTATAAATCAACAATGAGTATATATTTGAATGTGGCTGGGAAATTGCACATATCTTCTGATGCATATTCACTATATTCATCCTGTATAAATCAACAAGTATATATTTGAATGCGGTTGATCTTCATGTAAGCGAATTCATCATGCATAAAGCAACTCCTCTGGGCATTGATAGCTTGTGGGATGGTCATGGAGGAAAGCGATTGAAACACATCAAAGATGTTGAATCCTTCATGACCGGTATCAGTTTGTGTTACTACCCTAATGATTTGAAGAGTTACATTCCCTGAGTGACTTTTGTGAGAGCGATGACCTCCCATCGGAGGGTCACCTTTTTGATAGTTAATGTTTTTACAACCAATTCATTATGCCTGTCCAGATCGATATATATACCAGTTGCTCTTCGCGTGGATTCTGTTGTTTACCTTGACTTTGAATTAGTGAATCTTTATCCAGATACAGAGGTGTGTAAATCGCTTAAATGGCCATTTTTATTGCATTTTATAGCCACAATAACCCCCGAATAGGGTTTTAGGCGGTGGCTTCCATCGTTGATGTCGAGGGGATTCGTTTCGGTCTTCATTAAGAAGAAGAGCTCTCAGCAAATTGGATTTTCCCGTAGACAGGAATTCTGGTCATGATTTCTTAAGATATTAATATCATTAGGCAAGGATTTTCATTTGATAGCACTTTCAGTACCTCGATACAAAATAAAATGATAATAACATTTACAACATTTACAACTCTTTTTTGAAACTTGAAATGCTTTAAGAAGAAGAGATGGGATGGGTTGCTTGGGTTTTCTAGTTAGTTTACCTTAGGGTACCCTAGACAGTATAATGTAGATATTGTTTTCATAATTTATGACTATTTACTTCATAGGTGGAGTTTACAATGAATTAATTTTTGTTATATATAATAGTTATTTGACTGGAAATGATGGTTAATTATGTTTTTTGTTTTTATTTTATTATTATTTTTTTAAGTAAATTTGTAATTAAAATTTTGTTTTCCATCCTTTAATGAAACAGGTGTTAACAAGTGGATTGGGAAGAGCCTTTTGACCAAAAGTGATAGAAAGGAATGGAATTGTTCTTTTGAATTTCTGTGAGATTATTTATAAATGTATTAGATTAATTTTTACTATTTAATAATATTTATTTATTTTGAAATAGATGTTTAAAAATTTTTACCTAATTGGTTTTTTTCTTTTTTTTTTTTTCAAGTTTGTTAAAACAGATGCGAGTGTAGTGGACAGAAAGTAATATATGAAGCAGGTTAGATCAAATTTTCTCCTAATTTTGTGAGATTTTTTTCCCTCCTATTTTAAATAGGATTGAAAAGCTATTTTTTATTGTTTTTGTTATTTATTATTTTAAAATAGAAGCATTATTAAAATTTTAATTTTCTGATGGTATGAAACAGAGATCAATACAAGAAGAGCTTGCAGAGCAGCAAGATGGGAAGTGCTTCACAAAGGCTCAAAATCTATCAAATAATGGCATCATATTAGATGTAACCATAAATTGTATTATGATTTTTGATGTACTCTCACA
>APFE031457203.1:0-17218 GCA_000404065.3 Pinus taeda
TTGCAAATGGCTTGCATTTTTAGATTTAGCATGAAAAATCACGACTATTGGTGCATGGACAAGAAATTTGGGCATGATTTGAGTCTCCAAGAGGTCAAAAACACTCATAAAATGACCTCTCTGCCCGTATTTTGACACACAGGAAGCAGTCTTGGAAGAATGAAGTTCTTGAGGGGAAAATGAGAACCAAATTCAAAAATTCCACTTGGGTTGGAACGTAGACAAGCCAGGCTTTCCAACAAGCACACTTGGGCACAATTTGGACTCCTACAGGTACCTCAAAACAGCCTCCAAAGTGGCGCGGCACGTATAGATTTGGGCGTGGCGCATATAGAGAAAAAGGCCAAATCACTTCCGCTTCGCGACATTTCGATTCACGACTTTCTCCAAAGTGGGCCCGCCCTTTTTGGCACCTAAGGCAAAATTTAAAGTATTTTCACTAGAGGATGGCTTCTATCCAAGTGGAAAAGGAAGGCGAGCAGTCACCCAAGCCGTTTGTCATTTTTGTAACACTGCACCAGTAACTAATGCTTGGCTTTCCACTTCCACTTTGTAATGATTCAAAAAAATCCCCAACTCTTGGCGTTCTATTTCCTCATGGCATAGTCTATTTATTGTATTCAAACCATTTGCAAAGGGTTGGTTGACTGTAATTTCTGGGAGACTGTGGGAGAGAAACTCAGTTCTTCATTGTATATTTTGACAGAGGATTAATGAAAGGCAGCGGCTCTGTTTCATGAGATTCATGTGGTTGTGAGTGTAGCAAATGTGTCTCTTTATGTTTCATATGTATTTCGTTATGTTTCATAGTTCATTTAATCTTCATTTCCAGTGAAATTTTCTAAGTAAGATAAGGTAGGATTCATATTTATTTCTCTGCTTGTGGGAAAGTTTCACGTATGTGTTCTTCTTTCTGTTGAAAAGGATTCATGTGTTTATTCCCTTTTCACCCTCCTAAACAATCTTTCCGTTCTGCATTACTTCAAAGTAAATTGCTAGACTTTCCGCCTGTCTTGCCTCATGAATTAATCTGTGCCTTTGTATTAAATTCTCTACTCATTGTTGTTCGTTGGTCCCATACATCCCAGAAACTCAGTCACTTATACAAAATTTATTTCTTGGTTCCATATTTATTTACCAGCCTAAAATTAATTGTCACTATAAGTCATCTCAGATTATTTTGTTTATCTATTCACTGAGAGTGACATGGAGAGAGCCCTCCCCTGTTCTGGTAGGGAAAGCTACCAGACTGAGCGTGGTTTGTGGTTACCCTGAATTTCACCTTCCTTCAGCCTAAGGTAGATTTAGGTGCTAACAGGACTGAAGGAAAAAGTAAGGGATACTGAGCTTTTGATGTGCTGGGGTATCCATGCCATATCTCAATTCTTGGAGGACTCTGAAATGATATACATAAACAATGTTGTGCCTCCCCTCACAAAAAATGTATTTAATCAATTTATAGCTAACCTCATCCCAGGGATAGGTACACTAGCCCTCCTAATTCCATTCGTGTCTTCAACAAGGGTTTCATTATCTTGGGAAAATTTCATCTTACCAGCCTGGCCAATTATTTTCTCATATTTACTCCAAGGAATCCCAAGAAGAAGGGTAGTGACCCTACTAATGAATTCAGGGGTTATTTCAATGGATAGGTCTCTAATGGTTATAGTAGCATGAGTTCTTGTGTGAGGGACCAGACAAAGATCAAATTCATGGGCAATTCCATCATCAAACCCTCTAAACTTCTCAAACAAATTCATCTAGTTTTCCCTTGTAAATATTTCCACCACTTGAGGATGTGCATGGAGTCTAGTGGAGTTAGTGGGCTCTTTTCTCATAAACCCCCCTGTCATATTGCCTGTATTTCTTTTGGAAAACCAGATATGGAGGTGGAGACAAAATTTTTTGAGTGAAATAGAAAAACAAAGGGGACTGTTTTTTTTTTAAACAAATTTTTTTTCTATGTATTTCTACCCTCTTAAAGACTCATTTTATCTTCAATTTGAGACAAAATATTTCAAATTTTGATATTCAACAGAGGCCATTCATGAACCCTACCTCTTCAGAATGAAATTCATACCAAAAGTCATGTTTCCTCCCTTCAAAATGACTCACTTCCCCTCCTATAGAAGCCGGTTGTCCCTCTTGTAGATTTCCTGTAGGTGCTCTTGTAGAAAATGCCGAGAGCAAAAATATGGAGGAAATCGATGGAGGATGGTGGATGCGAGGCTATGGGGGCATAAGAAGACTGTTGTGTGGCTGAGTTACGAGGAGAAACTAAAGAAAAGGTGGTGAGAATGTGTGGGGAGGAGTGCTCATTACCTTTTATGGCTATTCTCAGTTATGAGTGTTGAGCTGGCAAGTGTATGTTGCCCAGATTAGGACTGTTGGTCCCCAACTGCTTAGTCATCATGACCCCCTCGTAATCATCCCCTCATTACTGCATCAGAGCTAACTCTTCCTCCCACTACATGTCCTTCGCATCTTTTGCCTAATTTGACCGTGTGCACAAGTGGGTGATATCTCGGTTAACTGGAGTCAACTAAATGAAGGTGGCCAAGTTAACTAGCCACCTTTCTCTCTTTTAATTTCAACCATATCATTGCCTTCGTATGATTCCTAATTACACAAATGCAGATAGAGGAGTGACTTAGCTACTTACCTGTAATCCAAGTGTATTTGCTGCCATCGACTCTGAGGTGTTGTGGCTTTCTCTGTTGCATGCCTTCATTTTCCCTCATGCATGTTGTCTCTACTTTCTGATGTGTTGTTGTGTGTTTTTTCAAGTTCTCCTTTTGCTGGAGCTGAGCTGAATGTGCCTTTTCAACCTTCAGATGTGTTGTCCCTTGCTGTTGGTGCTGGACTTCTATGGGATCAGCTGCTACAGGAATTCCTACAGGAGCTCCTGTAGCTACTTCTCCCCTTGAAACTTCAGTTATTTCCCTATTCCTGGAGCTCGAGAATGATGCCAGAGGTGGAGATGAATGATGGATGGATAGTGGGTAAGCTTCAAGTAAAGTTAATGGTGCCTTTTCCTCCTTTTACTTTTGGTTTTTTTTTCAAAACTGAAAAACTGTTTTTCTGTGTTTTTTCTTGGAAAGGAAAAAAATAAAATAATGATGGCAAGGAGGTTTGAATGTGGTAAGAGAGATTATATGTTCCTAATGAAGCTTTTAATGTCCCACAAACTACCTCTTGTAGACACTTTTGGCTCTCTGTAATTCCTACAGGAGCCTCTTGTAGAAAAAACAGAGCCTTCTGTAGAAAACACAGTTTTGGAAGGAGAGGTACAGTGGGGTCAAAGAGATGCCAAAAATGATGGAGGAAGGTGTGGAGAAGATGAGATAGATACTGGTATAAATGTCAGGGTCCCCTTGGCACCTTCATATGCTCCCTGTAGTCCTCTTGCAAACCTACAATGCAATAAAAATTCATTTTTTCTTCCTCTTTTTGAAAACAACTAGGGTGCTTCAGTGAGGTTTTCACCTCAATTTCTTTCCCTGGGCGCCTCCAAGGGAGGTTTTCATGCAGGGATCTTATTCTTTTCCCTTTTTTTTTTACATCACTAGGCCGCCTTAGAAGAGTTTTTCAACTGAATGATGGGACTCAAGCACCTCATGGAGATTTTCACTTGAGTCCTTATTTTTTTCTCTTTTTTCTTCTGTGAGTGGGTGAAGTGGAAGCTAAGACATGCTGCACTACCATCACTGTTCTATTCAAATATTCAATAAAATTTCGCTTGGAGAGGGGTTTCTTGTATATTTTCAATCGATGTCCATTGATAAGCATGGGGATGGCTTCATCATCAATGATTCTAATCAGAATTGAACCAT
The DNA here is from genome assembly GCA_000404065.3 of Pinus taeda. Classification (NCBI taxonomy): domain Eukaryota; kingdom Viridiplantae; phylum Streptophyta; class Pinopsida; order Pinales; family Pinaceae; genus Pinus; species Pinus taeda. Next base: position 3,834 of record APFE031457203.1, read on the forward strand.
TGTCATTGCATTTTTCCATAGTGTAGGGTCCAAGCATCTTGTCCTCAATCTCCCTCTTGGAATTGCTTTTCCCTGGTATTTTTGTCATGCCATATCTTTCTTTGAAGTTGAACTACCTCTGTATGGAGAAGGCCTTGCAATCTGTATTCGTCCAATCCATTGAACTGAAATAATCTCTCCTTTTGTGCATGGCTAAGGTCTAGGCCCAACTGGGCTGCCATCCTTAGGGTATTGAATTCAAATTCTATTAATAGCAAAGCCTTCTTCTGATAGACCAATTCATAGGGTGTGAACTCAGTGTTGGTCTTCCATGTTGTGTTGTAGGCCCAAGTGGCCTCAACTAATCTGTTTGCCTAGTCTTTTCTGCTGCTGCTCACTACCTTGGTTAGGGTCGCTTCCAATGCTCTGTTAGTGACCTCCACTTTCCCATTGGCTTGTGGATGGTAAGGGGTAGAAGTCATGTGCTTGATCTTATAATGTGTGAGCAGGTCTTCAATTAGGTTGGAAGTGAGCAGACTGCCTTTGTCTGTGACCAACTCTTTTGGATACCCGAACTTGTATAATATGTTTTCCCTCAAACACTCAACTACTTTTTACTTTGTCGTTGCTTTGGTTGCTTTTGTCTCTGCCCACTTTGTTACGTATTCGATGCACATAATGATGTTTAGTTTCTGCTTTGAAGGGGGGTTGATAGGCCCCACAAAGTCCATGCCCCACTTCTCAAATGGCTCAAAGGTCACTTGAAGTTGCATGGGCTTTTCATCCTTTAGAGTGGGTTTCCCCATCCTATGACATCGATCACACTAGCTCATGTATCTCCTCACATCCTGATGGAGAGTGGGTCAGTAGTAGCTTGCTTGCAATATCTTGAAGGCGGTTCTTTTTACTGCAAAATGACCTCCATAAGGCCCATCATGACAGGTGAGGAGGATTTCAAAGACTTCCTCCTCTTTAACACATCTTCTCAAGATCTGATTTGGGCCATGTTTGAAGAGATTGCCTCCAATCCAAGTGAAAGGGGCACTTTTCCTTACTATCTTGCTATTCTCTTTTGAGGATAGGTGTGGTGGGAACTGTGTTGAAACCAAGTAGTTTGCTATATCAGCAAACCATGGAGAGAGTACTGATATAGAAAATAGGTGTTCATTTGGCATTTGGTCATCCACCATCCCTTCTTCACCAATAGACAAATTTACTCTAGACAAAAAGTCAGCAACAACATTCTCTTTGCCAGGCTTATCAATAATGGTCAGATCAAACTGCTGTAGTAAAAGCAACCATCTAATAATGCAAGCATTTACATCAGGTTTGTTCATTAAATATCTAATTGCAGCATGATCAGTGTGCACAAAGGTTTGATAGCCTGTGATATAATGTCTAAATTTCTTTAAGGAATGCACGATAACTAGGAGTTCCTTCTTAGTCACTGTATAGTTTAACTCTGCCTTTGACAAGTTTTTTCTTATAAAGTATATGGCATAAGGTAACTTTTCATCAATTTTTCCTAAGGCTACTCCTATTGCTCTATTCAAGGCATCTGTGTGAATGTGAAAGGGTAGGGCCCACTTTCGGCCTCTACGAATTGGGGCAATCACTAGCTCGCTCTTCAAGGTATCTAGGGCTTCTTAACAGCTTTTCGACCATATGAACTCAACATCTTTGCCTAGGAGGCCAAACAAAGGAGAGGGCTACCTTGATAAAGTATTTAATGAATCTCCTGTAATATCCATCTAAGCCTAGGAAGCTTCTGGCATCTCTCACCTTTTGAGGAGGTGGGACCCTTTGGATGATGGCAATTTTGTTGGGGTCCACCTGTAGTCCTTGTTGAGATATTGCATGACCTAGCATGGTTCCTTCAGTGATAAAAAATTCACATTTTTTCAGACTAAGGGACAAGTTCATCTCAATACACTTATCTAGAACTTTTCCTAGGTTAGATAAAGCTTCCTAAAAGTCAGAACCATAAGGAGTAAAATCATCCATGTATATTTCTACTTCATCATGAACCAGTTCAGAAAATATACTCAATACCGCTCTTTGGAACGTGGCTGGAGTGTCGCACAAACCAAAAGGAAGGACTCTGTATGAAAAGGTACCCTAAGGACAAGTGAAAGTGGTCTTATCTTGGTCTTCTAGGCTGATTTGAATCTGATTGTACCCACTAAACCCATATAGGAAGGAGAAAAACTTTTTCCGTGCCAGAGTGTCTAACACTTGATCTATGAAAGGTAAAGGAAAATGGTATTTTTTAGTGGCTTTGTTCAATTCCCGATAGCCAACACAAATTCTCCACGTACCATTTTTCTTTGGCACTAGCACAAAAGGAGAGACCCATTCACTGTCAGAGATGGGATAGATGAATCATGCATCAAGCAATTTCTACCGTTCTTCTTTAACAATATCTTTAAGTGTTGGGTTCAAGCTCCTTTGAGGTTGTCTGACTAGCTTGCAATATTCCTTGATCTATATATGATGAGTGCATACTGAAGGGTGCACTCCCTTCATCTCCTTATAACTCTAGGCGAAGGCATCTAGATGTTTTCTCAGTATGCTACATAGCTCCTTCTCTTGGGAAGTAGATAGGAATGGATTGATTTTCAATGGTCTTTCTGGGCTGAACTCTATATTTTTAACATGGAGAGAAGTGGGGTCGGCCACACAGAGATCAGTTGAGGGGTTTTTTTGGGCTTTGCTTACTATGTCTTCTAATGGTGATACACTGGAAGGTGGATTTTGAATCAAATTTTCAATCATATCATCATCATCTTGCGGTTTCCCCCCATGGATATTTCTAATGTACAAAGTGGTGTAGAATAAACTTCATCCTCCTCCTCCTCCTCCAATCAGAGAGGTAGATCATGTTCTAGCAAGGGTTGGGTAGGAGGATATAGGATTAATTACTTGGACATGTGCCCATCCTTTATGGTCATGTTCCTAGCTCAACAACTGATGTAGGCATCAACTGTAGCCAACCAGGGTCTTCCTAGAATGAGAGGATACCCAACGAGCTTTTCCTTTGGCTGGAGAACTAAGAAATCAGCAGGGTACTCCCAAGAATCAATGGAGACCATCACATCTTCTACAATCCCCTCAAGGGTCACTATGGAGCGGTCTTCTAACTACAGCAATGTCATGGTCTTCCTCAAGGAGCCTTAGAGGTTAAGTTTGAGAATTGTGTCCTTTGTCATCACATTAATGGCAGATCCTAGATCAATCAAGGTATGTAGGACCATTATGCCATTGATGTGGACATCAACTACTGGCCTTCCAGGGTCTAGATATTTTGTACAAATTATCTGCTCCAACATCAGGTCGGACAGTTGTCCTATGACATTGATGGTTGGGGCATCTCTCTTGTGCCTTCCTGGATTCCTAAAGAAATTCTCTTTGATCAACCTATTGTAGATAGGCACATTTTTTATGGCTTGGAGAAGTAGTATCTTCACACTTAAATGTTTCAATTCTCCCAAGAGTTCAATCTCTTCTGGTCTCAGTTGCATTGTCATGGATAGTCTCTCAGGAAAGGGTGGATTTTCTTTAAGTTCACTTTCCTCTTTATCCTTCTCAACCTCCCTGGGTGGAGGTTGGCTATCTAGGAGAAAATTCCTGGATCGCAAGTTAATTTCTTGAATCTCCACAACATAGGTTGGGCATGATGGTTCCCCACTATACACTTGTTGAGTATGTCTATTGTTTGGGTTTGGATTTGGCTAGGAAGGCATTTGGGGTTGCCTTGGTGGAGCAGAAGGTAACGATTGTGGTTGGGCAGGTGGTGGAGGTAGAAGAGTGGGAAGAGAGTTGTATTGGGGCCTCCACCCCTGATGAGATGCATTCCACTGAGGTTGCGGTTGAGCATAGGATTGAAATGAATGGGTGGCTGGTTGGGCATGATATTGAGATGTGAAGGAACAAGGAGGAGGTGTGGACTAGGAAGGATGAGCAAGGGGGCCCAGAAAGTATGGAGGTGACATGGTTGGGGTTATAGTATGTCTAAGATGTCCCTTGTGTCCCTTGCTAGTATGGTCTAAGTCCATTCAGCCTCCTTTGGTTTATGTAATAGATCTATTCAGTGACTCCTTTGGCCCCTTGGTATACATCTTTATGTCCGGGAAAGGAAAGGAACTTATTTGTAAAATGATCTTCTTTATAGACTGAACTAACCTCTATAGAGTTAAATGGGCATTCATTCATAGGATGCCTCCTGGTGCATCTAGGGCAAAAAATGACCAAAGTCCTCTCTGCTTCCTCTTGTTTTCTTTTGATATGTAAGGTATCCGTTTGCATGGCAAGAGTCTGCAGCATCTCACTCTTGAAGTCTTCCAGCATTTTTCCAGTTTCACCTTTAATGGATGAATTAGAAGAAGAGGTATTGGCTATGGGTTGACTCCCCCTACCTTTCTTTCTAGCTACTCTATAATGGTTTCTAAAAAACAATCTATATGTCCTCATCGGATAGTTGGTAGATGTTTCCCCTGGCCAGTAGATGGAGGGTGTCTAAAAGGTCTTCTCGAATTCCCCTAATCAGGACCAACTTCAAAGACTCATGGTCAAGTGTACACATGACCCTTTTGTAACTGAGCTGGAACCTCTCTTCATAGTCTTCCAGGGACTCATCACTTCCTATGGCCATTTGAAAGATTTCTTCTTTAGTATTTTTTGACCTACAATAGTCTTGAAACTTGTTGTTAAAGGCCTGCTGCATCTGAGCCCAAGTTGTCATGCTATTGCCAGGTAATCCCATGAACCAGCACAATGATGGGTCCTTGAGAGTAGAAGGGAACAGTTTCAACTTTTGCTCATCTTCTGCATAGTCATAAGTTTGACAAATGATAGAAAACTCGAATAAGAAGGTGTCAAGATCTTTTGTAGTCAGACCGTGGAAGTGAGGTAGGGTTGAAGGACTTATATTCTTCATTTTGGTGTCCCCATTGGTCTCCCGAATAGGAAAGGTACCCTCTATTCTCTCTTCATTTCCCCTAGCATTTCTGTTTTCAGCCATTGGCTCTAGAGGAATGGTTTCTTCTTCTTCTTCCCCTATAGGTTCTTCAAATATGTCTGGATGTTCACCTAAGGGTTCTTCTTGATTGTAGCCACTGAAGAAGAGAGAAAGTTGGTTGTGTGAAGCAGTGGGGGTGTTTGGCAAAATTTTTCCTAAGTTATCTTTACTCCTACAAGGCATGAAGGGAAATATTTTTGGTTGGTTTTTTGTTGCTTTTTCCCCACACTGAAAGTCCCTGCAGAAACTAAAATTTTGACTAAACAAAACAAATTGCAACTAGATAAAATGAACTTGCTGAATGGAAATTTGTAGAATTGAAAAGGAAAGCAAGGAAATTCAGAACTGAAAGAAAAGAAATGACTAGTCTACTTTTGCCAAAATAAACTATTAGTAGAAGGTTGCAATAGGAAATAGAAGAAATCAGTAATCACATAATACTCTAATGCTTCCCCGGCAACGACACCAAAAAGTGGTGAGAGACAGTATTGCAGCAAGAATGTTGCAACTCCTCACCTACCAACTTTACTTTTATCAACCCGATATTTTGTAACAAACTTGGAAGCATCGGTGCTATATGCCTAAGTACTAGTCCTCACTGCAAGTTGTCACTTGGTCAACCGACACGAAATCACTAGGAGCTCAAGCCAACTTCTATAGATTTCATAAGAATCTCTATGTGTGATGAAAGGAAAGAAAGATTACTCTACAGATGCTATTCTAACTGCAAAAAGGAGAAAGACTGGAATGTAAAGCAAAATCTAGTAAACCCTAATTAACAAGTTAATTCTACTTTTGTCAAAAGCACTATGAAAACCATGAAAGAAATATCGTTACCTACTTGAGGAAGTAAACAACATCTAACCATGCTATTTCTGGAAGTAAATAAGCAAAAAACATATTTTGGATTTTTATGTGTTTTTATGTGAATTTAATATGCATCTAATTCATTGTGGGTGAGTGTGGTACAAAAAACAAGTGGCGTTAGAGGGCAATAATGGAGCTTGGGAGGATGTAGGATGGTGTGGATGGGTCCTAGGAGGTCTTAGGTGGCCTTCGAGAGGCTTTTCCCACACTCGACCTTCAAAAGAAAGCCTACAAGAAAAACTACAAGAGGACACAGGGAAACTACAGGAGGCCTACAAGAGGAGGCCGAGAGAAATTTTCGTTGTTTTAAGGGTGTGAGAGTGAGTGGAAAAAGTGGATGAAGGTTAGAATGAGGTGCTAGGGCGCCTAAGGTATACCCTGAATCACTAGGAGAGAGAAATATGATTGGGTTTGCTCAATGAGAAAGGAAGAAGTTCTATGAAAAATGAAGGAAACTAGGGCAGAATTGAAGTGAGGTTTGGGAAACTTATAGGGCATGGATCAGATGGAGGGTGTGATTGATGGTAAGCTGGCTTACTGCTGGAAGAGATCTGCTACATAGAAACTGACAGTCAATGAAGAAAATCAAGCAATCAATGAAATGAGTGCATCCTAGGAAAAACAGAGTTTTGCATTAAAATGGCCTAAACTATGATGTATAGAATGAAATGTTGGGAAATGTTGTAAAAAAGGAAAGCATGTAAAAGGACTATTGCAAATCAGGAAGTAAACATGATAAATAATATCTAAAGCGAAGCAAAATTGGACTATCAACCTACTAGAGAGTTGGAAACACTAGAAGTCCTAGGAATGAGGAAAATCTATGTTTTTGGTGCAGCAAGAGAGTCTTTGCCTCAAATCATGGTCCCAGAAGGAAGAAGAGAGACCAAGGCACTCTTTCTGGCCTTTTGAATCTTCTCTGAGCACTGCTTAACCTACTACAGAAAGCACAAATGGAAGCAAGCTACTAAATCATCAAAAGCAACCTATTCTTAATCATAAGAGAAATACATCTGACAACAAACTAATCTACAAACTGAAGTCAAGCATACAAATACAAGTAAAGAGAAGCTAGACTGCTTGGATTGGGCCCTAACCCAAGAGCTTCAGCCCTCTGGGGTAACTCAATATTAGCTCAAAAAGGATTCCATCTTCATTATAAAAAAATAGCAAGATTACATAAAACTGTCATTAAATAGTAAGCTCGAAATTTGAGCAAAGTTTACACAAGAAAAAAAAGTCGACACTAGTGAGGCCCTAAACCTCTCTACTTATACGTCTGAAGCTACCAATGGCTCCTTTAAAATTAGGGAGGCTTGGCTCCCAAAACTCGAGATAACTATCAATCATCTTCCACTTGCTTGGCTGCCTTCTAGTGCATGATTAGGCTGCTTGTACTCCAAGCTGAATGAAGGGGAATTCGAAGTGAAGAGCAATAAATGAGGGGGATTCCTTCCTATAAGTCCTCTACTCAGTATAATTCAAGTTATTGTTGTAGTTTGACCACTAGATCCTTGACTTTGACCTCGAAATCCATCAATAATCTGGATTAAATACATGTTAGACCACATGGCATATTGATTAACTCAAGTCACCCTATAAGTATAAATATAATAAAAAATCATACAATAATCTAAGAGAATGGTTGATTTGACTAGGTTAGGAGATAAAATGAGCCCATGTAATTACCCATTTATGAGGCTCATCATATATATTAATATTTATAAATAAAGATAAACTGTGAAAAACATATTTTTAGTTTTACACACACACACACACATATATATAGGGTGAAATAATTTAATAAGGCTTAATAAATCTTATGAAAATCTTCATGTGCTTTGGAAAATGCATATGCTACAATAAATTGATGATATAGTATAACAATAAATCTTATTTATAAATTATAGAACACTTTTGATATAATATTGAAAATGAAAAACAAATTAATTTTAGTAATCTTACCAATAAATTATATAACATATTTTAATTATGTTTTCTAATAATTTAGTAAGTCAACTTTCACAAAAACACTGGAACATTTTCACTATTATTATTGAAAGTGAAAGATATAATAATTTCAATGGTTGGTAATAAATCTCATAATTACATTCAAAATAAAAGCTACGAAAATCTTTATGTGTATTGAAAAATGAACATGTTATGTTAAATGGATTACAGTGCTCTTCAATTCTCCCTTACAATAGTTTAGTAAAAAACTTTGATCATTAAATAAAATGAACAATTATGATATTAAAGTTTATAAAAAAATCATCTACCAATAGAGTTTTCATTATCTCTGTCTAGCCAAATATAATGCAATCATGAATTATCTTGTCCTATTAAGTGTTTTTTTATTAATATAAAGTTATATGTCTTTATTTATTTTTTACTCTAATTTAACTATATTTAAACTAAGTGAAAGTACCTACTTTGTAGCCTTTGTTCAAATGTGTGAGTTGGTTCATACTTTTCAAATTTTAATAATTAAACTAAGCAGTGGGGAATGCTAACTATGCGACCTTGTTTAAATCTTACGAGTAATCTTATGTGACCTTGAAAATTATATGTCTATAATGAAAAAGGATATGGTAGTTGAAGATAGCATATAGATTCTTTTTATTTAAATTACCTTATTAAAATTTATTAAAATTATATTGTATTTAACAACAAATAATTATTGTGCCTCGAGGTTTAGTTCAATTGGTCGAGTCCCTGTTGCTAAAAGCACCTCGCCAATGGGAGGTCATGGGGTCAATTCTCATCAACGCCCTTAGGGTTAGGCTCTGCTAATAGGCCGACGAGATGCGATTACATATAGTGATTGTTTTAAAAATTGATATTCTAGCAATGCCCAATAAGTGTTTGATCATGAGGTTGTTTACTAAAGGATGAGAAATATAAATATATACCTTTGTTGTCCCTTCAAAACTTTCAAAATTACACATCAGTTGCATAATAAATGTGGGTGTTGTCTACTGAGGCATCAAATTTGGTTGAACAGCGAAAACTCGTCGAAATCTAACCATTTTTGTCTAAAAATCTAGTAGTAAGAGTGCTTGAATTATGTTTTGGATGGTGGAATTGGATTCAACATCATCAAAAGCCTTTAAAACACCCAAAAGCTTGAACCTTAATAACTACAACTGGGATTTCTAAAAAAAATATCAATTTTTACTAAAATCATACTAAAATTTCTATTATTTTCTGATCAAATTTAAAGCCTCACTAAATTACTCGATAGATGTGTACGATATTGCCAACACTAGAAGAGGTTTTGTTCTCGTACAATTGTTTACCAACATGAGCACTCAATGTTCAAATGCATCTAACACTTTTCACTTGATTCCTCTCTATGCAATCTATTCTTGACATGTGGATTTATAAGAACATTAAAAATCGATGTTGTGTTTGGACTTCAGGTACACTTTCCCTTTCATGTTCCACTTAAATAGTGGAGGCAATAACCACGAGGAAAATGTACCATTCATGCCTTAGTATACAATAAGTGGTGGAATAGAAGAGAAAATAACAATTTAGTTTCCCATACAAATAGGTAACATAACATTATCCCATTTGGGTGATTATCTGCAATATTGTCTGTGTAAGACATTTGAAAAAATATCACTCATTTCAATAAATTTATCTTTAATAATATTATGCTTTCTTTGTAATGGTTGGTACACATTGTTATAAGAAAACGTGAAACCACTATTAAACAAATGGAAATGGTGGTGAATATTATGCTTTCTTTGTAATTGTTGGTACACATTGTTATAAGAAAACGTGAAACCACTATTAAACAAATGGTGGTGAATATTATGCTTTCTTTATAATTGTTAGTACACATTGTTATAAGAAAACGTGAAACCACTATTAAACAAATGGTGGTGATTTAGTCTTGTCTCACGGGTTGGAAATTGAGTGTTGTATGTAAAATTGTTTTTTTCTGAATTTGTCAGTGAGCACGGTAAGTTGCAAATATATAAATCCAGATCTTGGGTCCACATTTAAGTCATACGTGGCTAAAATCATCAAATATGACGTATGTACTAAAATTATGATAGCGAAAGGGATGTCGAAGGGTAAATCCACTAGCAAAAGAATGGAATAAGATGATAAGGATAAGGTCTCACTTTGCTCCGTACATTATATTTTGGTAAAAAAAAAAATTCTCAAACATGTTTATATGGACCCTTTTATTTTTTATAAGTCCCAGGTATTTCAAAAATAAAGATACAACATTATACTTTTTGGATACAACATTATAGGTCTAGCATGAATAAAAATTAATTTCCCTTTTCATCCTAGTTGAACTTAAAGGGTCCTTTCGAGCAATTAAGATTTTTTGTTTTATATCATGTGATTGAAGAGAATAAGAGAATCCTTTTGAGCAGTTAAGCATTTTTGTTTTCTATCATGTGATTTAGAGGAATAAGAGAAAGTATGCTACTTCCTTTTTTATTTGGTAGCTTTTTGTTGTGTGTTTAGATATTAATTTGTACTTATGTGTTTTTCTAGTTAGAAGTTACTTAGTATGAGGAATAACATGATGAGGGTTTTTTTTTTTTATATTGCATCTAGTAAATGAAAGATGAAGAAACAACAATATTCCTTTCACATGTAAATATTTTTTTTAAGATTATTGCTTTTATTATAATAGCAAGTGAGGAGTGTTAAAGAAGTCACACTCACTTTTTTCACTTTAAATTTTTGTTCAATGCTTAAGTAAATTTATTTCCTTGTCACATTACAAAATTCAAAGTGAATGGATCAATTTTCTTCTATTTCTTCGTGACTGAATTTGTTTAATCAATCGCATGGAAAATCGAAGTGTGAAATTTCAACCATGGATGAAATTAAGGGGTTTGGAATTTTGGTTGGTTCAATTATTTTAATATAGGGGTTTGAGTACACATATCACCTAATTTATTTTTAAAAAATTATATCTAAAACCCTTAGCTCACAAGTATTTGTGACGAAGAAAATACAAATCCATTTTCACCCTATAAAATTTGAACTAGATCCTCCCATTCACCTTAGTTTTCTAGTAATGGCAATTATTGAGAGGTATTTCACCCTAGTTTTATGGAAATGGCAATTGTCTTGAGAATTTTCACCCTGTAGATTTCATGCGCACTTTGTTCAAGTTTTCCATTTTCCCAAGTTAAAGCTTGGAGGTCAAGGATAATACCTCAAATTTGGAAGGAACCATCACAACATTCTTGTAGATCTAGTAGGGTTGGGACAAGAGGAGACCTAAGAATAGGTTGGAAGGCTTATGAAGGTCTATAGGGTGAGGATGCCTCAAGGTGGAGTCACAAGCTCACAAGGCATTTTAATGATGATACATATCATACGTATAATATTGATACTGTAATTGGTTGTTGCCATATATTTCTAGATTCAAGATTGCAGAGCTATTTGTAAAGCATGGAAGTAAGAATAAGGAAAATAAAATTGAAAATTTATTAAAAACCATAGAATTTTAGAAGGGAAACAAGTTTTTGCAAATTCTTATCAATTAAAACTTTTCTATTTGGAAATAATTTGAGCAAAAGAAATTGGAATGATTTTGAGTAAAAGGAAATGGAATGAGTATGCATCAACACCTCAAATCAAAAGGACCAAATTCTATTATTTATGTTGGGAGCTTGATTGCATGCTTAGAAATAAAGGTAATCAAAAGTTAATGAGATTTCAGTTACAATTCAAAAAATTATTTTTACAACTATGTGCGAGTTACAAAAAGTTTTATTTGTATACATTCGCTAATGATAGGATGATGATAGTGTTGGGGGTGTAATATCCCAAATTAGGAAATAAAAGTAGATATCAAATACATGGACTAAGCTACAACAAACAAATACTAAATACATACGATACAATCAGTAAGCACAAAAAATTGACCAAATATTTGATCCATTGTATTAATTTAGAAAATTTAAGTACATGAATGCTAGAAATGGAACCCAGGCTTGCTACTGCAAGCTATGACAAAAACCCAGGTGTGAATAAAAGGCTCAAGCTGATAGAAATCCCTCCACAAGAACGACACCCTACTATGGAATAATTATTGTTGTTGGTTGGTAAGAAACAAGTTTTTTGGCCCTATAAAGTGCTTAGAAAATTCAACCAAATTAACTGAAGTCTCCTCTCACCAAACCCACAAAAACCCATAAAGGGTTCAGGCTATCTCCAACCACTCTCGAGACCCCCCAAAAATGCGAGCTGCTCCATTTTGCTAGAAATACATACTGCTAGAAATGACCTTGTAGAAGGGTTCCAAAAAATCCTCCCTAAATTCCTCCAATATCTCCTAAAAAAACTCTATTGAAATGAACTCCTTTCTCCAACCCTTATCACTCATATAGCCCTACTCCTCCAACTCTTGCGCAAACCCAACCTAGAGACTTATGCACCCCACCAAAAATGCAAAAATTTAGCCTGAGAGATCCCCTTTAGTACAACCCTACAAATTGTTAGGGTCCTATAATTCATAGGATCAAATGATGATTGGTTATTGTCTTTTGGTTGATAGAAATTGTAAATAATATTGTATTCTGCAAATGATTTACACAAAAAATGATCATGAAAAAGGGGATAAAAAAATGTATATGAGAAAAGAAAAATAGAATAAAAAGAAAAGAATGAAAAAACCTGAAAAAGGAAAAATATTTATGCAAATGAACAAGTCTAAATGCCACTTAAAAACAAAAATGCATCAAAGATACTTTAGAAAACTTTCAAATAAAGTGTGCAGCTTGTTTAAATGTCACATAGATATATATTTCCTAAGTTTGATCATATTGTTTAATCATAGTTGAACTAAGTTAAATAAGGTTGGTTAGGTTAGTGAATAAATCAACCATTGAGTTTAATCTTGGTGGAAATTAATTAGGTACATTAGAGAAAGATTAACCAAAGTGTTTAAGATTGGTTAAGTTTGATAAATAAGCATTAAAATAGAAGTTTCACAACCTTAGGAAAAAATAAAAGTGGGCTTGCTAGATTAAATGTGCCCTTGGTGTTAATTAAGTGTGTTTTAGAATAATTAATCCTGCTTGTAATAAATTAATCGTGTCATTTAAACATGATTAACAATGTGTAAATGATTCACTGGAGCTATAGTTTTGATTTATGACAAAGTCGAAAGAGGACAAAATTAATTTGTCGTCTAGTGGTATAACGCACACATGATCCAACTGCCACTATCTACCCCACCCAGATCAACAACAAGGGATCGATTTTGGACCCCCAGTCCATTATATCATTATCGGCAGGGGGAGGGGGTTTGAAAAGCGGATTCACTTTCCCTCGCCCCATGCTACATGGTCAGCACTCACCATTTCACGCCACCCCCCGCCCTGCGCACAACCTCTTGTTACACTAAAATTTGTCACCATGACTATTTACAGTTAGTATGGCTCCATCAACAGTCATACTATCCTCCTTGGCAAGCCTTATACCTCTGCTCTCCATGTCAAACTTCAAGAAAGAGAGAAAGTCTTTAAAAAACATG
>APFE031457209.1:0-21899 GCA_000404065.3 Pinus taeda
TATATATATATATATATTCGCGTTTCCCCGTTTCCAAAATTTGGGGAGGTCGCGTTTCGTATTGCTTCCCGTTTCGGAAACTCGTACCCGTTTCCCCGTTTCATGCAACTTAGACGCTAAGGTTATCAATATTGTGGTTAAGGGGTTACATAGTCACGTGGTAGTGGTAAACTTGGGGCAAACCCACAGTCAATTTATTTTGCCGGTGGATTTATGTAAGCAATTGGACCATTCCAAAGTAGAGCTTCGAATTGTGGAGGGTTTAGTACTCATCACATGCAGTATATGAAGACTAGAGGAGACACTTTGAGAGAGGTCATTCCTTAGCAAGCCTTAAAATTACCCAAGAGATTAAGTCTATAGAGGGGGCAATTTATGTTCAAGACCAAGACCACTCCCTTGAGTTTTCAGGCTATATCGACTTGAAAATGTGCCAATTTTGCACTCTAACAAGGGTGAGGTAATTAAGCCAGGGGTATAACCCAAAAACCACCTCTTTAAAAAATTCTAAAACCTTTTTTTATTTTTTGTACTCATTTTAGGATAAATTAGCTTGTGGTGGTTTTCAATTATTTACTAGCAAGAATTTCCTTAGGAAAAATTGGAAAACAATTAGATCTAACCATGAATAGGTGCAAGTATGGTTTCTCGCATATTTTACACTTGTATCTAGCTTATTTGTCTTGCATATCTAGAAAAAAAAAATATTGTTATAGATGTGATCTGCAACAAAAGAGAGGTTTCAATCATTTAAGTGGGTTATTTTATCACCAAACCTCTTCCATTTAATCTATTGCACTTAAATTTCAGCCATTTCTATTGTTCAGAGTAAATTTTACATAATTTCCAGCAACATTTAAAAGGCATAAATCTAAATCTAGAAATTCTTGGATGAATTTACCATGACGGTTTCACCTAGAATTTTGAAAAGTGATTTCCACCTTGTTGGAAAATAGCTTTTTTTGGCCATTTTAGGTTGAGAGGAGGCCCTGAAAGCCTCAAAATTGGCCCTCATACCTCTCCACCCCTAGAATTACGATCTGGAAGTGCTTAGGCATTTGTAAGGTGGTTATTATGGGCCAAATAGGTTGTTGTCCTTGCATTTTTATGTAGACTTTACAATCACACATCGAGGACAGCAAGTTGTTTTGTCTTATAACTCTTTAACCAACAACCCAAATAAAAAACTAATTGCATATTTGGTTAGATCATTTTTTGGAGATCCACTACTCACACGCCATATCTATTATGTTTTGATACTACTAAAATCCATTGTTTAGTTTTTTGTTGTACAATAACATCTTTTACAGCTAAGCAATTTTGAAAGATTAACACCTCCACTACAAGTGACCCCATATAAGGCATTAATCTTGTTTGGAACTATTTGGGGTTATCTTAGGGACTCCTCCTTGGCCATTTAAAAGGTTGTTGGACCTAAATATCGAGGGCTTGGACGAAGGTAACAGTGGGCCACTACCCAATGTATGCCCATCTAGCAAGTTGCCTAGACCTTAGCAACCTTGTTAATTAGATCAATAACAATGCCCCTTCACCTTGTTACCTAAAGAGGAAACACTGATTTGTGAGTCCTCCCACTTAGTAAGTGTCTCTCCTAGCATCTAAGGCCCAAGAGACCAAAAAAAAAAAGGATTGGAAATCATCTAGAAGGGTTGGTTCATGGTGTGCTTTATTGTCTCAATGGTGGGGGCAAGAAGCCCCTGAGTCCACGAATATAGATCCCACTGTAATAGGGTCATTGTTTGCAAGGTCGATAGTGCCCATATCCATTGGTAGCATCAAATAAAAGGATGTAAGCATTTGAGTGGTGTCCAGCTAGGGGGTGGCCTAAGCATGGAAGATCAAAGACCTAGTGCCTCCCTTGTCAGTAAGGCAAAGCACCGCTAGTTCAAGTAACAGAGAAAAATGGAGAGAGAGCTCTGAACCTCTTTAAATAGGCAGTGGAACTACCCCTATATTTCATAATATACAGGGAAATAAAAAATAAATTGCTCCACAATGAGGTAGTCCGAGTAACAAAGAAAAAATGGAGAGAGAGCTCTGAGACTCTCTAAATAGGCAGTGGAACTACCCCTATATTTCATAATATACAGGGAAATAAAAAATAAATTGCTCCACAATGAGGTTGTCTCTCATCTCCACAAAGTGTTCTACATAGAAGGCTAACCTAGGCCTCAATCCCATTGGTAGGTTGAGCCAAGGACAAGAATATATTGCCTATATTTCATCTCCAATAATATTGTTCAGTTCATGCTTATTCAACAAGAGATGTCCAAGGGCATCCAAATGTATTTGAAAGGAGGGTAACAATCCATTAAGATGCTAGTCAACCAAAGAAGATAAAAAGTCTCTAAAAGCCAACAACCATGAAACCATCCAATGCTTAGAAACAATGGCCTCAATATGCATGAGATGGATAACGGTCCCGACTAATTGCCAAGTCAATAAACCTCCAAATATGATGCAAAAACAACACCAAACTCAAAATATTCTCAAGCCAAAATGGGTGGGCCACAAATTCAACTTGAAAAATTGCATCGACAACTCTCCTCTTGCTCCTAATCATATGACAAAGCATAAGGGTTTGTATTCCAGAGAGAATATTAATTAATCAAAATCAAGAGCACCTAGAGGCAACTATTCAATTTTTGTAATTGCCTCAACTATGAAGATTACCAATTTGATTATCTTTAAAAAGTAATGACAAAGGAGATAAGAGGTTCCAACAAGCCCCCATTCAAAACAACTCACTAGGTCTTTGAAAGATAATCATTACTTGGGATAACTTGTTTATATTATAATAACAAGCAATTGTGAGAACTCCCTCTATTTTCGTCTAAGAGTTTATTATAAGCTCTTCCATTTGAAGAGGATGCATAATAGTTTACTATGTGATGATTTGTTTTTAAGCATGGTGAAATAATGTGAGCATAATTCTCTTTATATTTGGAGACGGCCCTCGTCTCACCTTTTGTGAACAGAAAATATTTATCTTGTAGTTCATATATGGTTTGCTTCTTCTCATTATAGCACCTATTACAGTCCATTGAGTGGAATAAGTGACCCTGGATTTTTCCCTCCTTAAAATCTTATAGACAGATTCAAAATTGTAGCAACATGTTATTGTGAGCTTACATGCATTTTCATAGCAATGTGCTTGATGGTTAATTGGTGTATGTCCAAATTAAACCAGCTTAGTATTGTCTTTGAAACAAATCATCTATTTGGAGTTTTGACATTTTGGTTCAAAACCTCATTAGAGTTTAAGGACACCAGCGCACATTTTTTTCTATGTTGTTCTATTTTTGCAATCCATCTTGAATGTCAATAAAATCGATTCCTTTCCAATTCTTGTGGTGTTTTCGAACTTGATATTCATATGAATGTGAACATGTCCCTCTCATTGATGATAGGGACAAATTTGCATGTATGGAGAGAAGACTTTTATGATGATAGATGATGGTTATACGTCATTAAACTTTGAAGTAATGTTCTAGTCCACTTTACAAAATAATAGATGCGTAACAAACATCTTGTTTAGAGTGCAAAATTTAGTCGTTGCCTGGGTACTTTTGTAAATTTGACAAGTAAAAACAGTGTTGAAGTGATTGAATTCACATTTTCATTGGTATATGTATGAAAATATTGCATATTCTTTTAAAGACTTGCATTCAAAAGGCTATGAGATTCACAGCAAGTATCACCCTCACAACCAAAGGAGGGAATCCTATACGCGATTGGAACCCTCAAGTTTGGCATATTTCATCGTTTCCCTTAATCAGTAAAACAACATTAGCAAGCATGTGCAGCATGCATTAACCACAATTCTATCAGAGCTTTGTTTAGATGTTTGTCACACAACATCCATTGCACAACACATCTCACTCAAGTGAAAATTGTGTAAAATTAATTCATATGTTGCATGCTTCCTCTAATGAACCAAGAACCTCTTTTATTGGAGGAAAGAATTGCTTCAATGCCTCTCTATCCTAGGAAGGGAAGACTCTTATTTGTTTTGTTTACTAACGTACCATTTTGGATTCAAGGCATAAGATGCCATATATAGTGAAGTGTGCTAGATTTGTTCTATGGGCCATGTATAAATTAATTATTTCTTTGCGATAAAAGTTTTTATATTTTGTCTTATGTGGTTTTGTCTCTATCACACAAAGTCAATGTTTTCATATATTTTAGCTAAACATGGGCTATCTTGTCCACATAAAGGTTCATATCACATATTGGCTCAACAAACAACAAATTTAACATCATCTAAAAAAAGAACATCAGGAATGTTAAGTGTGACCTCCATGGTTGCCTAATGAAGATTTCCTCCATGACATCCACAAGTCACTAACAAGTTACAACCTAAGTCACATGGCATGAGGAAAAGGGACAAAAAGGACAAGTGTTTGACATAGGACACGAAAATATAAGTGTCTGACATAGGAAACAAAAATACAAGTGTCTGACATAGGAAACAAAAATACAAGTGTCTGACATAGGAAAGAAAAATACAAGTGTCTAACATAGGAAACGTCGAACCTATAGAAACAAAGGATTCCAATGTTTTGTAAATTTTCTATTTTCTAAAAAAATTGGATCCTTATGTCAATATTTCATTTTTGTATTTGTAATTTGCAATTGTTTTAATATATACATATGTGTGTGTGTGTATTTTGAGATTATATATATATATATAATTTGTAATTTGTAATTTTATGTGTTTGTATATTAAGAGAATTACAAATACTAAAAATGAAATATAGACATGAGGATCCATTTTTTTAGAAAATAGAACATTTACAAAACACTGGAATCCCTTCAAATCTCGATTTTACTCTTCACCTACACAATGAGAGACCATGAGAGCTCTTTCTGAACAACTGAAAATGGAAAAATAGCAATCAAATGTGTTTTCTAGTGTCAAACCAATAGGACATGTTTAGGGCAAGTGCCTAACACATGTTTTACATGTGCCCTGTTTTAGGACATGTACCAAACATGTGTCTTAGTGTGTCACATGTTTGACACAGAAGATACAAACACGGAATCCAGAGGGGCTCATGTCCTACTACTTAGGTTACAACAATAGCACATAAAACCCCTTTAACTTCGCATGATCATTGAAGAAGAATGCAATATGTAGCATATATGGTATTAACTAGTTTAAGCAACTCCACCTTAGAAAACTTCCAATATATACCATGTGATTAGTGATGGCTACATATAAACATCTAATTTTTTTCATCCATCTTCAATTAGCTTGCCAATATAATCCAATCCATCAAATGTTCTTTTGTGCATTTTTCTATATATGCACACCATGGTATCCAAAAAGAATGTCTATATTGTTTTTGAGCCATCAACTCTAGAACTTTTAAATGGCATCACGACTAGTCCTTTTAGAAAACTATGTTCTTCTCTTTGACCTCAAACATCAATTGATGCCAAAACATAAGGATCAAACATCAAAGATACAATAATCTTTATAAGTGGACAATTTCTAACATTTTTCCAACCATCCATCAACACAGAACATCCATCCATACTCTACGAGACTTTCAATGAGGCCGTCATGTTCCCAAAGCAAGTTTTCTCCCTGTAAATCGACATTATGTGAAGCCTCAAACCCTATAGAACCATCATTAACACTCTCCTTACCCTTGACATCAAACATATCAATAAAGCCTACCAATCCCAACATCCTCTTAAGAGATGAGGGCCTTACAATATTAAAATGTTAAGGCATTATGAAAGACCATGGTAAAATCTTCATTAAAAATAACATTGGTCGCAAATGCATTAGAACATGAGTCTCCAAATAACAATTCATGGGATAAACTAGATATGGGTGGTAATAACCATAATCATTTCTTGCTCCCCGGCTATTGTTGACCATTGACCTTTCTACCAATGTAAGGTCTTGCTTCTTTATGGGAAATGTGCATAAAATGAACAAGAACCCTTATATAACCACAATTCCAACAAGACGAGGGGGTTAGCCTCAACCAATTCTCCCCAATGTTGTTGGGCATTTTCCTAGTTCCATGTCTGCAAGTCCCTGATTCAAATCCCCCTGGGTGAGGCACAATAGTCTACACCAATGGGTGTACTAAGGATGCCATCCATGAATGTGCACAAGCATCCCTTAGGTTTCCCCACAAGATTTTCCTTGGAAAAAAACTACCACTCCAAGGCAACCCACACAGTTTACACATTTTGTTGTTTCCTCTACAACCTTGCCACCCTTCACTCATAACATTTCCATAAGGAATTTCTTAGATTTCTAATGGTTGTGATCTACTTCCATGATGCAAATTGAAGGGCAACTTAAATGGATGGGAGTAATTAAGTTATGGGTGCAGAAGCATGAACATAAATGAAGCAAATAATGAATACACAAAACAATTTTGAATGTAATAGTGTTTCTATCATCGTGCATGTTCTCTACATATTGTCAAAAAATGTGGGGGAGAGAAGAGAATGACTATTTTGCTAACTTGCTCTATCATGTATACTATACATAGGACTACATTTGAATGACAAGAATATATGATCAAATGTTAGATTGATTTAGTAGCATAATCGTCAATCGATGTTCATCTTTGGATCTGACTCATGTTAATGTTGGCCCACATGTTTAACAATCCTAGCATTCTTGGTGCATGTGCACAATGTTGATTGTGTACAAATGTTATCAACATGTGCATGCAAAGGCCATTGACATGTACGCCCACAAGTTGTCAAGGGGCGTGTGAGCATGTCATAGAGGTGGCATGTGTAAATTGGAGCTTGGTGTACCAAATATTGTAGAGATATCACATGCACGGGACACTATCCCTCAACACCGCCTGTTTGTTGGAATTTCAAGCCCTATGTGACTAATGTCCTTGTGATCTCAATCAAAACAATAGAGGTGGCATGTGTAAATTGGAGCTTGATGCACCAAATCTTGTAGAGGTATCACATACACAGGACACTACCCCTCAACACCGCCTGTTTGTTGCAATTTCAAGCCCTATGTGACTAATGTCCTTGTGATCTCAATCAAAACAAGTAGATTGTTGAATGTGATTAACGCTGAAATTAAATTTCAAACCATAGCATCAATGATGCACTGCTAGAAATTGAACAATGGAAGCATAAAATTTAATTTCTCACACATATTGGTAATTACTCCTTTAAATCAGCCTTCATTCCTTCAAACAACTTAAAAGGAAACCTCCACACACTACCCAAGAAAAATAACAAGCATGAATACCAAACATGCCCTAAATTGGGCTTATACAACCTACTAAAAACCCACAAATAGTAGAAAACTGCTATAAGACCTACAAGACAACTTGTACGATATGTTCATACAATTGTACAAACCTGCCCATACGACTATACAAAAATATACGAACAATTGTCTCATACAATGTGTTGCCCAAGAATGCATGTTCCCTAGCTACCCGCTCTCTCGCTCATGCCTGACTACTCAAATGTGTGTGTATGAGCCTCTGCCTTGCCCTATCTTTATAGTTTTAGAATTTAATGATGTTTTTGGGATCCAAACACTCTTGCTTACGCGGGACCCCCTAGCATTGTTGTACACTTAAACACCTTTCCAACAATGCAAGAACAACCTCAAACGGAGTTTGTATGCAAAAGTTGACCTTGCTTTGTGCACCACCATGATTCGAGAAGATGCCACATCACTCCCATTACTCATGGAAAAGGGACTAGCCACATGAGCCCTATGTGGAAAACTTTAGAAGGGTTGAGTTGTAACTCATATTGAGGGTTGAATGGGTCAACTTTAACACCTAGATGGCTATCAGGTTGTGTTATAACAAGCCGCTAGAAGGAAAGGCGGTTCAATTATATTCTAGTGCATTTTGTTCCATAGTAGAGTAGCTGAGAGTGGATAGAAGAGAGGGCGAAACATAAAGGGTTTGTGTTCTATAGCAACCCACGGGGCATAGGTCTCACTCCTTTGTATTTGCACCATTTCCATTCAAAGAAAGAGACAACATAGCAACCTCCCTTCCAATTGGGTTTTCTTCCAAAAAGATTTCTCGCGTCATATCTTTTGTTATCATGGTTTTGGGAGTTATTGTGTTATATGTTCTCTATGTTCTGCATTACACATCTTGCATGCATAAGCAAAAACTATAATTTAATAAATCCAGAAAGTCCAAGGAAAATTAAACCTCATGGTATAGATTTTTGGATTTCAATAATTCTTTATCAAATCCGTTATGATGAACTATCTAATGGAATATCCACGGCAATTTAAGAATCACGCATATTCACACTGCACATATGTGAAAGTTCCTATCCAAGCTATAATTCACAACACCCTTTCTTCGTGAGGAAAGAATTGTGCACCAATCCAAGTTTGTCTCTGAAAACCTCAAACTTCCCTTTTGCCAATGTTTTGGTCAAAATATCAACTACTGTTGATCCATGGGGGGAATATGCTTGAGCTTCACTACTTCCATATGAATATTGTCTCAAAAGTGATCTTTGCTCTTTGTTGGCATAAGTGCCATGGAAGCCTACTCCATACTAAACCAAGATACCATCACTAATCCCACGCTCAAGTAGTGCCTTAAGGTGCTCTTATTATCTATTGCACTGCCTACCACTTCACCATCTCCGAGATCTCTCAAGCCATACTCCTATGTGTTGATTTTTCCAGTAAAAAATATGCAAGTACTTTATTTCTTAATTATGATAATTATGTTTAGCGCAGCAGCGAGATCATTAAGCAATTATACTTCAAAAATTCAACACCATAGACAATAGAATAATAGATATCACAAACAAAGAGACAAGAAGATTTTACCTTGGGAAAAACCCAGCCAAACTTTTCCTTACAAAATACACGCAACAAGAGATACATCAAACTCAAGTAACCAGCAATATGACCAATTACCAAGAGCCAAGCCAACCCTCCACAAAATGTGTCCATAATTTTGTCCACAGAATCTCTACAACAAGGTCTCCAAAAGCGCTGAAATTTGCCCAGCAACTCTGCCTCAAACTTCGCACTATGCCATAGAAATATACCACAAAAACAAGGTCTCCAAGAAGGTTGGATTTCGTCCTACAACTCTGCCTCATACTTCGCACTATGCCGCAAAAAATTTACCCAAGAAAATCATCAAGACCTCAACCTCCTTTGATTACTATAGTGAGGGAAAATGAAGCGTATCTCTTCCTTCTTATTTCAGCCTTATATTCCTTCTCTTTCTTCGCATAGAACAAAGATGTGTGATGATCTGAAGTGTGTTCTTGGAGGGATACATGTAGGCTACTTATAGCCTTCCAATCATGTGAATGGGTGTCTCTCATGGGCATGCCAACATGTCTCTTGGAGGGCCAACTTGTTCACTTGTGGAGACAATTTTCAAATTTTCATTTTTCTTGCTTTGATAAGGTCATGAAGAACATGCCTTATAAAATTTATTTTGAATATAAAAACAAATAAATATTTCCTTTTCTTGCAAGCATGAAGAACATGCTTCAAAATAAAATTTTCTTTTACAAAAACAATTTATATTTTCATCATTACAAGTACAAATGATACATTATGAAGACCGACCATGCTAAAAAAATCAACACTTTGTGCCCCCTCACTATCTAAGTTTCCTAACAAAAGAAGGGGTTTCTATCCCTCCCCCCAACCCAATCACCTAAAGGCTCTTGTACTACACTAAAAATCTCTAGTGGCCCCAGCTCAACCTTCAAAACATGATACTCACTCATACTCTTCCACTAGGTCTAGAATCTCCTTAGACCTACCCTTGATGCTTGTGAAAACAACCTTGGCAAGCTTGCCAAGCGTGCACTCTCTACATACACCATTCTACTCAATACTGACCTTTGAAAGACCTATGACTATCTCGCTTAGAATAAGTAATGCCCTGCAATGTGGGTGCCCCATCTTCATGTGCCACAGCTTGCACAAGTTGTCACTGTTATGCATTAAGAATTGAACAAGTTCGCCCTTCAACCTATACGAATTACCTTCTCTAACCCCTATTACCTGAGATGTATATGTGTTAGAATCCTTCATGTTGATGAAGACTTGTTGGCTCTTGAACTCTACTACAAAACCCTTATCCTCTGTGATCGAAACTAAAAGCAAATGCTTCCTAAGGCCTGGAGCAAACAAGACATCATCAAAATCTAAAGAATTACCTTAATAGAGGTGGAAGAGAATAATACCAACTCCTGCTACTAGGTACCTGGCATCATCACCAAGCTCAACCTGTACTCCTAATTCCTACTTCTTTAGACTAGAAAGCAATTGTCGCGCTGTTGTCATATGTTGGGAATCGAGATGCCCTACTACCCACAAGCCACGCATTCCTTCAAATTGTGTTGGTAGAAAGACACGATACAAATGAGAAATCCTTCTCAAACCTAGTAGCAAACCCATTCATATGAGTTTCTACAAAGGTTGCTACCTATTTCTGATGTTGCTCCCTTTTGCCCCCCTTCTTCTATGGACATTGTGAGGCACAATGATCATGTTTATGACGAACTAAGCACTTGATTTTAATCCAGTCCTTCCTTGATTGTGAGGTTGACTCCTCACTCTTGCCCTTACCCTTGTTGGGTCCTTTACCTCTACTTTTATTTGACCAGCCAAATAGATCTAGGTTTCCATCACCATCCCCCTTGTCAAACTTCGACTCAATCTGACTCTCCTCTTGGATATAGTCATCTCATAGCCTCTCAAAGTCAACAAGAGTTTCCTGAGCACAAATAACTTTGACATATGGTTCCCATGAAGCTGGGAAACCATTTACTGCCATGTTCACCAACTTTGCAACTGCACCCTTCTCCCCAACTACTACAAGCTAATCATGAATCTATGTGATCTTTCATAAAGAAATCAATGATTATGTCTAATCTAGTCATCTATATGGATCTAAGTTTGTTCTGCAATATCATCTTCATATTTTTGTTTGACTCTGGAAAAAACTGACTAGGGAATTCAACATCTTATTCGTCATAGTCTTCTTGGATACATGAGGGATTGGATGGTCCCTTATCGCATCCAAGATCATCCGCTTGGCCTTCACTTCCTTTTTGTTATGAGTTGCCAAGTCCTACGGATCTGCAGGCACAGTCACAACATCCTTGACAATATCCCAAAGTTCATGCTCTTTTGGTACGAATGTAATCCTCGCTTTCCATGCTATGAAATTTGAGGCACCATCCAATTTGTCCTCGAACCAGAGGCCTGCTACTGCCATCTCTAGGATCTATTGCTCAAACTCCTAAATCAAAAAAAAAACTATGAAATTCTCCTATTGTTGATCCTTCCCTGCAATATTTTACTACTAGAAATCCCTAAGAATCTAAATCAAAGATCAAGCTTTAATACCATATTATAATTTCAAGTCCTAGGAGAGTAATGCCCTTATGATCTCAATCAAACAATTACATTGTTCAATTTAATTACTGTTGGAATTAAATTTCGGACCATAGCATCAATCTCACATAGCTAGAAATTAAATAGTGGAAGAATAAAATTTACTTTCTCACACAAAAACATAATTACTTCTTCAAACCAACTTTCATTCCTTTGAAACACTTACAACGAAAACTCCACAAGCCACCCAAGAAAAACAACATGCACGTTACCAAAAATGCCATGAACTGAACTTGTATAACCTATTGAAAAACCCCAAAACAATAGAAAACTTTACTAAGACCTACAAGGCAACATATATGGTCTGCTCATAGGATTATATGGACATATTTGCATAGCTATAGAGGCTCCATAGCCCATGATTCAGAATGTACAACAAAAATTTTCAAAAGTTCAGAAGTCAATGGGGCATTCTAATCCCTTTCTCTCTCCTCTTTCTTCTTCAGTCCTCAAACTCTGCAACCTTGCGGGTATAGTGTAAAAATTTTGCTAACATGGTGATTAAAACTATGTAACAAGTCTAAGAGACTTGGGACTCAATCAGCGAGTACACCCTGGAGTGTTTTTTTCACTAATTATTCCCACTTTCTAGCGATGAATAATTAACTGAGGTTTTTCACTCATCGCATACCTCCAAAGTCAGGGTGACAACTTGAAGGTTGAGCCCCTAGTCCATCTTAGTGTCTATGGTCGATTAATATTACCATGCTAGGTCATCTCTGGAGTTTCGTAGAATTTGACTAAGTCTAGATAGGAATTTTTAATAATTAAAAATTTCCCACAAGACAGAATTTTTTAATTATTTTTATGTAAAATGTAATAAAGTGATGTCAAAAGATGTTGAGGGTGTATGAGTAAACAAAATTAGACCCCTACACCACAACAATCTTCTATGACACACTTGAGGGGTGAAAATCACTTCTAACCCCTCAAAACCCACTTTTCCTAAGTCTAGTGGGAAAATTGCAAATAAAATGCCAAAAATTAATAAGTGGAGAAAATAATTAATAATTCCACAAGACAAATGAAGTGGAAAATCAACTCCAATCAAAAGTTAGTCAAACGACAAGTTGGAAGGTGATATGGCATCACACCTCATCACATGAATTAATGCATCCAAAGAGGTCGAGTTAATGAGCTCTGGTGGGGTTGATTTGCACACATGGCAATTCGAAATTCTCAAGGGAAATCAACGCATGTGTCAAGCTAGAAGTAATTCCACGAATGTAATTGTTGTATCTGCATTAAGATAGAATATGATTATACACAAGGAGGGGGAGACTATTGGGTTTCATCTCCCAATGTCTCTTCGTCTTTCAACATCTTTTATTTTGTTATTAACAATATTTACATAGGATTCCTAATCCCAAAGATTGGGTATCAACATTTGCCCTCTAAATCTGAAGGAATGTTGGTGAGTCCAAGCATCATTCTGAATCTTTCAAACTTTTCCCTTCCAAGCGCTTTGGTGAAGATGTCTGCAATCTGCTCATTCATGGAACAATGTCATAGGTAGATTGTTTTGGTCTCAACATGATGTCCAATCAAATGATATTTTGTATTGATGTGCTTTGTTCAACATGGAACTTTGGGTTCTTGGCCAACATAATTACAAAAGTGTGGTCAATCAAAAGAGGAGTTTAATGCACTTGTTTCTCCTGCAAATCTTCCAGAATTTTCCTGAGCCACACAATTTCCTTTGTTGCTTCAGTAGCTGCCACATACTCTGCCTCAATTGTGGAATCTATTGGAGTTGATTGTTTGCGTGACCTCCAAGAGACAACTTCTTATCCAAGACTCATAACATAATCTAAAGTAGATACTCTAGTTTCTTTATCTCCATCAAAGTCTGAATCAGAATATATAATCACGTTGAAGTCATCCACCTATGTATATTTGAGTCCAAAGCCTTGAGTTCCCTTCCAGTACTTTAGAACTCTTTTTGTAGTAGACCAATGACCCTCACAAGGCTTTTGCATAAACCTAGAGAGGATTCCAACAGCAAATGAAATGTCTAGTTTGGTAGTAGACAAGTAGTTGGGATTTCCTACGCGCTGTTTATACTTTGTTGCATAATTCTTTTCCTTCAATGGATGTGAGCTTTAAATTTTGTTCCATTGGAATAGTCAAAAGATTGCACTCAGCCATTCCAAACCTATTCAACAGATCCCCAATGCACTTCTTCTGAGACAGGGATATAAATTTCAGTTCCTTCTTTATGGATGCAATGTACTTTTCATTGTTCCATATCATCAAAAGATCATCTACATACACCACAAGATACACAACTATTTTCCAACTTTCTTGACAAACAGAGTTGCATCATCAAGATCATAATGTTTGAAATTGAGTTTCAAAAGATGCTTAATCAATTTCTCGTACCAGGCTCGTGGTGCTTGCTTGAGGCCATACAAGGATTTTACAAGCTTGCATACTTTGTGTTCATGACCCTTCACAACAAATCCTTCTGGTTGGGACATAAAAACATTCTCTTTCAGATCTCCATTCAAGAAAGCAGCTTTTACATCCATTTGATGGACATTGCAACTGTTCTGAGTTGCTAAGGCAAAGAGTGTCTGGATGGTAGCCCATTTTGTTGTGGGGGCAAAGGTTTCCTCATAATCGACCCCTTTCTTCTATGCAAAACCTTTTGCCACAAGCCTTCCTTTATGCTTATCAAGTAAGCCATCTGCTTTATACTTGTTCTTGAAGACCCACTTGCAGCCTATTCGTTTGGTTCCCAATAAAGGATCAACCAGCTTCCAAGTGCCATTCTTTATCAAAGCATCATATTCTTTCTACATCGCTTCTTTCCATTCATCATGAGAAGCAGCTTCTTCGAAGCAAGTTGGTTCGAAATCTATAGACAAATTCAGTTCACAATCGTAAGAAACATCCATATCAATAGGTGAATCGAGATTGTCTACATCACCTCCATTTTGCTTGGTTGAGCTTCTTGTTCATGTCTTTCCAACCTCATCAGGTCGAACACTTTCAAGTGTCTTTGTCAGCGATTTTGGAGGACCTTTCTGAAATGGCCCAGGCTACTCAATTGAATGAGATGGGGATGAATCAAGATTTAGTCTCCCAATTCAGTCAATCACGTCACTCAAAGTGTCATCAATGGTTGGGGCTTCATGCCGGGGAGAGAGTGCATCAAAAGAAGATTCCATAGATTGATTGGTATAGGGATCCTCCTTCAAGATGTGGAATCTCATTATCAAACTCTTGAAAAGACTTTGCATGTTTGAATCTATCCAAGCAATTAAGATGTCACTCAACAACATTGTTAATCTTGGAAGATTCAAGAAAGATCACACCTCTAGATATTATAAACTTCTTATTATCTTCATCATAGAAACAACATGCTTTCGTGGTATTTGAGTACCCCAAAAAGATACATTTGCGACTCCTTGCACCAAACTTGTTTCTTTGTTCCTTAAGTATCAACGCATAACAGGTGGAACCAAAAAACCTGAGATTCCTCACTGAAGGAATGTGGCCATACTACATTTCATAAGGAGTCTTGTTTTTTATAACATGAGATGGACACCTATTTTTTATATACACAACACATAAAACCACATTAGCCCAAAACATCAACTCAACACTCTTGAAAAACATCATCGAACATACCATATTTAAGATTGTCATGTTCATTCTTTAAACTACTCCATTCTGTTGGGGATTATAGGGCACTATTGTTTGATGTTTGATCCCATGCTGGCGAAGATAGTTTTCAAATTCATTTGAAGTGTATGCTTTTCCATTATCAATATGAATAGAGCCAATATGAAATTGTGCATCATTTTCAATCCATGCATGAAAATTCTTAAATGTTTCAAATGCTTCAGATATGTTCTTCAATAATAAACCCAACAAATTATGGTGTAGCGATCAATAAATGTCATCATATATTTATTACCATTTGCAAAGGAACAGGCATTGGGCAATCAGAATAAATGAGTTCAAGCTTTCTATGTGCTCTGGAATGAGAATCGTGAAAACACTGTTTGTTTTTCTTTCCTAAGATATAAGCATCACATTGCTTAAGTTTCTTAAGAATTGTAGGCAAACCAGTAACACCATTTTTCTTCAACAAACGAAGGATGTCATAATTCAAGTGTCCAAATCTAGCATGTCATAAAAGACTTGATGGAAGTGTACCTTCACCATAGTGAGAATTGTCAGAAAAGTTATGTGCACGAAGGTTCGTTGCAGCTTTAGAAGTCTTTCTTCTTCTATCCCACTCATGACAAGTGAGTGATCTGATGCTTTTCTAACCTCAACCTTGTCATGAAATATGTGAATGGAGTGTCCTTGTTAGCGGATGTGTTCCAAAGACAACAAGTTTCTCCTCAACTCCAGGAGGTATAGAGCAACATGTAAAAGAAAGTCTAGAAGTCCAGGCAATTTGAGCCTTATGGTGCCAAGCCCTAATGGCTTAAGTTTTGACTTGTCTGCGAAGTATACTGCTCCATCAACATTATCGATGAATTCTTCAAAGAAATCTCTTTAAAAGTCATGTGGCAAGTTGCTCTTGAATCAAGCAACCAAGCATTTTTCCATCAAGCATTTAATTAGTCTTTAGTTACTCCAATATTGCAATGTGCCACAACATAATGAGTGGACTCAGGTGCTTTACCTTTCCCTTTGTCAGGTATTTTACCTTTTCCTTCATTTCTTTCCTGCTCGATTTTGTCCCAAGGCACATTACATGTGGAAGCATCATGTCCATCTCTATTGCAACGTATGCAATGAAGATCAGATCGTTCTCCTGGGAAATGTTTACCCCCCTGACTCTAAAATTCTTCCTTCCTCTTCCTGTTCGGCCACCTCTTCCTCTAGAAGAATCTTGTGCATGATTCTTCTCTTTTTGCTCAAGGCACACATCCTCTTCAGAACACTAAGGAGTTGTTTTCTTCCCAAAAGCCTTCTCTCTTTCAGCAAACTTCTTCTCAAGGGAGTCAAAGGAAATCTCCTTATGTTTGCCACTTGCCTGCAATAACTCAAGATAATATGAATAGGTGGCATATAGTGCCTTGACAAAGGCTGTGAGAGGAACATCTATTTCAGCACCACTGGCTTTTATGCCATGCATAATGGATCTTATTTCTGATCATTTTTCAACTCAAGATTGAACAACTTAATCATCAATTGAACAACTTCAAGTTCTGAGAGTGAGTCATACAATTCCTTCAGCTTCTTTAAGGCCTCAAGGTATTTGAAAATGGCAAAATATGTTGACTCGCCTCTTCATTTACTAACACTGCAATCAAGGCATAATCCTTGTTGTTCTTGTTTTCCCAGATGGCAAGCTCCTTATCAGAAGTGGGCTTCTCAGGTGCATTGTCTCTGTTTCCTTCACAAACCCCTTTCCAAAACTCAATGAAAATCAAGGTGTGTTTTATCTTCCCAAACCACTCATAATAATTTGCTTCGCCAGAGAGAACTATTCCCACTATGGAGATTAGTGAATGCATCATAAAAAAAAGACTATGTGCTTTTGATTCAAAATCACAACCTGTCTTGATATCTTCTATTAGATAAAAGATTGATTTAATTATGAGGATGGAAAAGCTTCACAATAATACTTTAATATATCACCACTCCTAATATAATATGTCACCACTCCTTAATATATTAATGATACCACACTCCTTAATATACTAATTTCACACCAACATATAATATATTATTACATGTGATACTCATTACTCCACTCATACTCTTTATGGTCTACGTTTTACAGTCTTCAAAAATGCATTATATGCCATCACTTCAATTCTCCATACGCACTTTCCAACATATATGTGAGAGCACCAAGAACCATGCATACACATAACCAATAAAAAAATTGACTTATGCATGCCCACCATAAGGGATATATAGGTCTTCAAAATAAATTAATCGACACATATAATAGACAACGGCCATGCCAGCATATAACACAACGCATATAATAAAGACCCCAGTCTTCAAAGAATTTCAACACAAAATTCACACAACAGCATATATATCACATTCACAACCTTCGCACACAATTCAACACGACAAGGGCCATAAAAAACTTATTCAACACACAGCTATCAAAAATATCAACACAACACACAAATCATAGCATACCAGTTAAGCGCCTCAGGGCTCGTCCTTCAACACACCATTGAAATGTAATATTCAACGCACCGTACATAGGAGTCTGAACTGTTATGCACGATTTAACACATTCAATGCAACACCAGGAATTATACAAAGTCGATCGTTGTCTGACCTCTCCATTCATTGCATGCACAACCATTCAATGCGGGTTCCATTGCAAAGATTCATCACATGACAACCATAAGCCAAACGACCATTCATCACAACCATTCAATGCAGTTTCTGGAGGAGTTTCACAACCGATGAACTGTTACACACATTTGTCGCATGCAGTCTTGAATGCAGACACTGTTATTAATAGCAACACTAAGGAACGAGAATCAATCTAAGGCTGAGGATGATAGGAATTTGGCAGACTGCGAAATTGGCAAAAGAGAGTTACAAGGCCAGAAAGGCTAATTTTGGGGGTTGGCTTTGATACCATGTCAGGCCAAGAGTAATTCCACGAATGTAATTGTTATATTTGCATTAAGATAGAATATGACTATATACAAAGAGAGGGAGACTATTGGGTTTCATCTCCTAATGTCTCTCTATCTTCCAACTTCTTTTATTTTCCTATTTACAATATTTACATAGGATTCATAATCCCAAAGAATAGGTGTCAATAGCAGGTATAAGGATTGAGTTAAAGGATTTGATTGAGATATTAGTGGAGTCTTGGCTCCACTCACCCAACCCCACTCTGCACTTGTATACAACACTTGACTTCAGGATCTACGCACAATAGTTTGGGACAGAGCCACAAGCAATTTATGGGCAAAGATGGGTTTGATTTTGAGAGGTGTCACATATGCTTTTGATGGTTGAGGATTCATTGGGAGTGTGTCTCCCTTACCACCTACCTTCTCCACACATTATAGCCAATCAAACTCGAATTTCTTGAAGCAGTGATACGTTGGCCAGAGGAGGGAGTACGCACAACACTTGGATGCCACCTAATAGAGTTCGATCGCACACTTGGCTTGACAACTTTCTACACTTGTGATTTGATTTCCTTCATTGGATTGTCATATTCTCCACTTGTCATTGGACCTTTCCATTGGGATCTTCTCCCATTTTTGTATAAATCCACTATGAGAGCTCATTTCCCATGGTTGGAAGCACTATGCTTGTTACTATACTCAAATTTCTATTGCAATAAAAGTAGTCTTTGGGGATACTTCTTGTTCTTGTGTTGTTATTTTTTGAGGATTAAGTAACATGTTCCATTTGATTTTGATGCTATGATTATTTTTCATTGAGTTTACCTTGCTTAAGCTACTTGATTTATGCATTGCCTAAGGGCATTATTGTCTAGGGAGGGGAGATTTGTAACTATTTGCAATCTCCTTTGAGCTTGCCATATCTTGAGCACTTGTTGCAATTTGTTGTTCTCGGTTGAACAACAAATTCAACTTTCCCTCTATATGACAAGACTCCTCTTGCACTAACAAGAGGTTTTGCAAGTATTTATTGTGTTCAAAGGCAAGTTACCAAGTACCTCTAGAGAGTGGGTCTAACCGATTGGAGAGGGGAATCTAGTGGACTCTTGCGCAGGAGTTGAAGTTATGTAGGAAGATAACCTCTCAAACCACTAAATATTGGATGATGTTAGCATACAAATCGAAAGAGGGGTCCCCATCAGGCCCATTATGAATAGCATACGATGAAGAAGTTGGAGGGAAGTAATAGACAACAATGTAAATGTCTCTAGGGAGAGGGGAAACACCTCAACCCCAAACTCACATAGATCTAGAAAACTCATCTACGGACACCAAAGAAAATTTGCTCCAAAGGAAGTTTCTAACGATGCAAGCAACACCACCTAACCTTTGATACCATCTGAGCTCCTTGTTTTATGTCTACATGCTACAAAACAATTGTATCACTATCATGTAACATCCAAGAGAGGTGGAACAAGGCTCTCATGTATCTTGATGATGTGAATAAGATATCCAACAATCTAAGAGCACCATAAAATAGACTCGACGACAACCAAAAAGACCCAATGCCATTCCAACAACTAATAGAAATGGATATGCCATCTTGCCCCTCCCAATGAGACCGTCATTTGAAAGTCCTAGAATGGGGTTTCCACCAAGATGGAAAACAGTCCCAAATGCTTGCTCTGAGTTTCTCAATCACTGCCCATTTCCTTGCCTGGTGTGCAATTATAACCAACTGCCTAGAGCATTTGAGCTAAGGGAGATCTTATTAGGAAGAGAAAATAGCTTCTTCTTAGCTTTAAAAGCCTAGAGCCAATCAACTACAGACCTGAACAAGAGAAAAGAAGTGGAATCAGACCCGAGTCAAGCCAATCAAGGGGCACATTAGGGAGATCCAAATTATCCCTAAGGAATAAGGTCTCAACCACCACGGTGTTAAAGGATGGAAGAGGTAAAGGGAGCCCTCTCGCTTTAAGATTCAACTATTGTGCCCACCTAGTATGCTCCTCCATGAGTTTAGCATGTACCACCTCCTCAATTGTTGTTGATATGTGTTTCTATTTCCTATTTAAAGGCAGCTTACTAAGACCTGATTTACTCCTACTTCTTTTTCAAATTTAGAAGTTCTACATTTAAAGTGTCAATAAGGGGGCGGTGGCAGACAACTTACTCTTTGTTGTCATTCAACTAATCCTTCAGTTATTTGTTATGTGTTTCGATTATTGTTACCCATTTTGTCAAATCATCAACCTCTATATGTAATGCCAAGTTTGATGATTCCAAGAATTCTCTATCACTGCACCCATCTTCAAAATCCTTTGGACCTTGGATTATTTTAACATTGGTGGTTTCCCAAACAAAGGAATCTGCCATCCCTTCCCTTGGACCGGCTGCAGATGAGAAGGAATCTACACCCCTAAAAAAGGAGAGGGACAGATAATATGTATTGGGATCATCAAAATGGGTTGGAGTGGTGAAACCACTTCTATGGCACTTACTCCAAGTTGCAGTTGCTTAAAATTGCAAAGACAAGATTTGCTAGTTATTACCTCACCTTTAGGCGGCTAGTGAAGGTGAGACAAGCTTTAACTAATCTGGTGTGTGCTGAATAATGGGATGAAATTAACACTCACATAGATGGTGCTAATGCAGTCAAGGACACTGTTCTTGACAGTTACTTTTGGACACAGGTTAAATATGTTTTGCAATTCACCAAACCAATTTATTACATGATCAAGTTTGCAGATTCAGATCGACCAGTAATTGGGGAGGTGTATGAGCAAATGGATAGCATGTTGGGGCAGATTAAAGACATTGTTGAGCCTAGAGATACCACCTTGTACAATTATATTCGTGCAGAGGTGGAAAACCGATGGGAAATGCTAAATGTTCCATTTCATGCATTAGCATATGTTTTGACACCTACATATTATCATCCATCATGGCTTTCAACACCAGCACCTAGGGGGGGGAGCAGGAGAAAGCCACACCAAGATCAAGAGGTTCACAGAAAATATATGGCTGCATTGGGTAAATTAATCCCTGATGAGGAGGAGGCTACATTGGTACAGAGACAGGTGAGCAACTGTACGCTTAACACTAGTCCATTTGGGAGCATGCATGCAATTAAAGATCGAGAGACTTTTTCTTCTCTTGAGTGGTGGAACATGCATGGAGGGGGTACTCCACTTCTACAGGCTTTGGCATTGCGAGTGCTATCACAAGTGGTAAACACTTCTTCTGCAGAGAGGTGTTGGAGCTCTTATTCTTTCATCCACAGTGTTAAAAGGAACAAGTTGAGTTTAGACTAGGCAAAGAGCTTGGTTTATGTTCATTACAACTTGCGATTGTTGTCCCATTACTGTGAAGATGCAAAGTCTAACAAAGACCTGTTGATTTGGGACAAGAATCCAGAGGAGCCCAATTTGGAGGATGGAGTGTTGCGATTAGAGCAATTAGAGGATGCTCTTATCCAGGTATGTCCATTGTGGTATGAATTTTCCAATTTTCCCTTATAAAGCATTTCTCTAATTCATGTTTTTAATTGTTTTGTTAACAAGTGTTTTTTTTTTGCATGAATTTTTTGAGCGATTCCAGGATGATGATGACCGTGTTGATATACCACCCCCACATGGTCCCTTGGTTCCTAGGTTCCATGGTTCAACACCAACAGCAGGGGGTTCTTCTTCATCAATTTCAGTGCCACAACTTCCAGAGGCACCATCTTCTTCATTGCCACCACGTGGAGGCCCACCGCCACGTTCTCTTCGTGGTGGAAGGATGAGAGATTAGTAGATATATTCACAATCTACTACTTTTTGTCATAGATTACTCATTAGACTTGTAGGCTTGTGAATTTG
>APFE031457209.1:22075-51759 GCA_000404065.3 Pinus taeda
TAACTACAATGGAATCATGGATGCCATATCTATCTTGATTTATGCAAAAATATGCATGTTTTCATGTCTTCTACAATTAATTTGGTATTTGGGATGTTTGTTTTGGGTATAAATGCAAAAAAATATAAATATATATATAGCAGACGCTTCCGCGAACGCTTCGCTTCCTAGATTTTTGAAAATGACGCTTCCGCGTCCCCGCTTACAAAAAATGTCCCCGCTTCGTGCAACATTGGATGAATCACCCAGAGGCATTGGACAATGCACTGCATCGTGCGCAACCCTCGTTGGAGAGTTGATTCCACCAAGAGTCACAATGTGGATTCAATCTAGTCAACATGAGGACTTGGGATGAGGGCACGAACTAGTGCAGAGATGGAAGTGGACAGATAAGGAGAGGAGGTTGAACAAGCGTGGGCTAAGGTTGAACAAGTCACAATTGAGTTGCAATGCCAAGTGTAAAAAGTGTGTGCATAGTCACAGGACATCACAATTGCAACAAAAGGCACGGGCATGGGAAATGAAGGGATGCATAGAGTTGGACGCACGGGAAAAGGGTGGACACAGGAACAAAGGGTGATAGGTCAGGAAAGGGCTTGAAGCGAGCAATCTCTGTAAGATACCCCCTTGGAATATTTCAAATTTTCTCACTAGAATTTCTGAGTTTCACCGAGTTTGGCACTAAGGTATTTCGTCAAACAATTTGTGCTGATATGGTTGAAGCTGCACATTTTGTAATTTATTTTAATAAAAGTAAACATGGTACCACAAATACACCATGAAAATACATCATAAATAACTTGTATCTAATTGATATTAAATTTAGAGGACATACGTAGCATTGATATAGCTTTCCACAACATTATTAAAAGATATATGGCAGCAAATGACAGCAGACTTTGTGCAATAGTTTGGCTATCGGTTCACACTCAAAAGTTAAATGTAGAAACTCAACCACAAAGATAAATTGATATAATAACAAAGAATAAATAAGCAGCCTTCCCAACAAGAATCCAGCAAGTAATGAATGATATCTCCAATAGTTCAATGGACACCCAGAATAGGAACTCAGCCCCTTTAAAAGTTTGCAACTCATTCTCAGGGATAAAGGCACTTAGCCTATAGCAATTACTACCCAAAGACACTGAACTCGTCCTCTAATTGACAACTAGCAGAACTTAGTCCCCTTATACCAACTCAACCCCTTGACACAACTCAACCCCCTTTAATGGCAGAACTCGACCCTCATAAAAGATAGAACTCAACCCTCTTACAATAGTAGAACTAGGCCCCCACAGAATAGTCAACTCAGCCTGCAACAATAGAATGCAACTCGGCCAACAAAGGAGAAGCCTTTGGCTTGATATGAGAAGGAAAAACTCAGCCTCTTCCAGATGTGAACTTAGTCCCAACAGAGCACAGAATTGGGTCTGCAAAGAGAATATAAAAACCAAATATGGAGTTATAAAATCCACTGATAACACCTTAAACTTAGTCGATCTCTACCATTGTCTTTTTTTTCGTCAATAATAAAGTCCAATGTTGAAATATGAGTGATTATGCTCCAATACCAACTAGAGTGTATAGTTTCAACACCAGAACCAGCAACTAGAATGAGAGCTTCCAAAAATCCTAGTCTATTTCCCAATAGTTCTCCAAAATTTTAATTTTCAAGTGAACATATGCAAAAATGAGGAGAAACTCCTCATTTTCTCCTTTTTATAGCTCTCTTAACTCTTTTGCCGCATTTCTTACCTTCTATTTTAATAAAGCCACTTTAGTGGGTTTTCTCACTTTATCAGTTAAAAGTGACTTTTCATTAGCCTAGGACCATGTCCCATTTTCCCCATTTTAGCTTTTATAAAGATTTCTCCGAGGCAAATTGTGTTCCCTTGATTGATTTTCTCGTCCTAGCCTATGAGAACTTAATTAGGCTTGCATAGTCATCCCCTTATGTCTAAGTGGATGGGGACATTACAATCCTCCCCGCCCAAGATTGCTTGTCCTCAAGCAATTTCAATCCAGGATGTTGGACCACCTTTTCTCCTTCCCAAGTGGCAGCGTCAATAGGCAAATCTTTCCATTTGGTCAGATAATCTTTAATCGTATGGTTTCTTAACTTATGTTCCCTTACCTCCAAAATTTCTTCCAGTATCATAACAAAATTCCCTTCTTCATGTAATGGTGGAAGCTCAATGGACGTGACAATTGTTTTCCCAAGGCCTTCTTGAGGCGTGAAACATGGAAGGCATTATGTATCTTACACCACTCTAGAAGCTCCAGCTCATAAGCCACATCTCCTATACACCTCACAATCTTGTAGGGTCCATAGAATCTAAGTTTCAGTTTCTTTGCCCCCTTCCTTGTAAGTGATGATTGTCGATAGGGTTGCAGAAGAAGATTTACTGGGTCCCCAACCTCAAAGCTACGCTCCACCCGATGCCTATCTACATATATCTTCTATTGATTCTGAGCCATTTGCAAATTATCTTTGAGGAGTCACAATATGTCTTGGTTCTCCTGAATCCAGTCCTTAGTTATAGGTTCCCTGTTGTCTCCAAACACCCAATCTACAAGCATTGGTGCCTCATACCCATATAGGGCCCTGTAGGGAGTCATCCCAATCGACATGTCATAAGTGGTGTTATAAAAATGCTCTCCCAAGTGCAACCACTTTATCCAAGCTTTTTGTTGGCCCGACACATAGTTTCTCAGATAGCCCTCCAGCGATTTGTTGACTATCTTGGTCTGCCCGTATGTTTGTGGATGGTAACTGGTACTCAAAGTTAACTCTATCCCAACCAATCTGAACAATTCCTACTAAAATCCTCCCATGAATCTATTGTCCCTATCATTGACAATGGTCTTTGGCAGTCTATGCAATCAGAATATCTTTCTGAAGAATAAATCCACTACCTATGATGCCAAAAATCAGGAATGTATGGCAAAGAAATGTGCAAACTTTGTGAGTCTATCAACCACCACATAATGCAGTCCTACCCTTGCACCTGAGGTAAGCCTATGATGAAGTCCATCGAAATGCCTTCCCATTTTTCTTTGGAATGGGAAGTTATTGAAGTAACCCTACCAAATGAGTATCATCTGCTTTATTTTGTTAGCAGATGTTGCACTCCGTTACGAACCTCAACTCATCGATCTTAAGGCCTTTCCATGTGAACCTCTCCATGATCTGTTTGTAAGTATTCAAATACCTAGAGTGCCCTGCCAATGGTACATTTTGTGCTATATGCATGATTGTTTCCTTACGTTGAGACTTTGGTACCAGGTAGATCTTGTCTTTGTAGTAAATAACATCATATATGACACGGAACCTGTTATCCTGAATCATCCCATCAAGGATCTCAAAAGCAAATTTGTTCTTGGAGCACTCAACTAGCAAGATGGATTTCTAGTCAATTGTGATCTCTATGAGAGAGAGAGTGGGTGGCATACTAGAAAGGGCATCCATTAACACACTCAATCTCAAAATCTTATGCATGTAATTTGTTGATCCACTTTTGTTGTCGCTCGTTTAACTCTTTCTACTCCCATGAGGAACCTTAAGCTATTGTGATTTGTCTTCACCTTAAATTTGTTCCCCACCAACTATTGTTTGAATTTGACCAATGCATGCATAATGGCCAACATCTCCTTATCGTATATTGAATAATGTCATTCATATTCCTCGAGTTTGCAGCTCTCAAAAGCAATGGGATGGTTATTTTGGATCAATACAGCTCCTAGCCCTATCCTTGAAGCATCATACTCAAGCACCAATGGTTGAGTGAAGTTTGGTAACACTAGCACAGGACATGAACTCATCCGTTGTTTCATCCTCTCAAAGGCCACCTGTGCATCATCTGTCTAAACAAAAAGCTCTCTTCTTAAAGAGGTCTGTAAGAGGTGTCATCAGTTGTGAGTACCCCTTAACAAACTTCCTGTAATATGTGCAAAGGCCTAGGAAGATTTTCAATTCTTTTACATTCTTCAGGGTATGCCACTCCAAGATTGCCCTGATTCTCTCCTGGTGTACATAGACCCCATTCTCACTGATCACGAGCCGTAAATAAAGCATCTCAATCATACCAAACTCACATTTGGACTCTTTTGCTTAGAGTTCTTCCAAAATTCCCAACACCCCATCCAAATGGCTGAGATGATCATCCCAAGTCCTGTTGTAAATGGGTATGTCATCGAAGAAGACCAGCGATACTCCCGTTATTGTTTATTGAACACATAGTTCATGCAGGATTGAAATGTAGCGAGGGCACTGATTAGCCCAAATAGCATAACCAAAAACTCATAGTGTCCATAATGGCACCGAAAAGTAGTCTTCGAGATATCCTATTCCCGAACTCTAATCTTATGGTAGCTAGAGCGAAGATCTATGTTCAAGAAGTACTTTGCTCCCTTTAACTCATCCATCAATTCATCGATCCTTGGAATTGAATATCGGTTCTTGATTATTTTCTTATTAAGTGCCCGATAATCAATACACATCCTCAAGATGCCATCTTTCCTCTTGGCCAACACCATTGAAGAAGCAAAAGTACTAGAACTAGAACAAATGTGACCCAACCGCAAAAACTCTTTGATAGTCCTTTTGACCTCGTCCTTGTATACCTTGGGATGGTGGTAAGGGCCAGGTATA
The DNA here is from genome assembly GCA_000404065.3 of Pinus taeda. Classification (NCBI taxonomy): domain Eukaryota; kingdom Viridiplantae; phylum Streptophyta; class Pinopsida; order Pinales; family Pinaceae; genus Pinus; species Pinus taeda. Next base: position 26,727 of record APFE031457209.1, read on the forward strand.
ATTGCCTGAACTCCTTCCTCTAACTATATGACATGTTCAAACCCTCTATCTGGGGGTCTACCTGGAGGAATGTCGCCAAAAAGCTTCCGATGTTTTTGGAGTAATGCCTAAATATCATTTGAATGCCATCAACTTTGATCTAGTGGCTTCTTGTCAAAAATATAACACTCAACTGCCCACTTTATGTCTCCATGTCACAACATTACCTCCATGCTATGACATGACACTATCTTGGGCAGATATTGATGCATGGCTCGTTAAACTACCTTTTTTCCATCATGGTTTGTGATTTGTAGTGTACTTCCCAATGGAATACAACCACTAAACTCCGAGTACCACATTGCTATTTGATACATCCACCACAAAAATGTCATTTGTCAACATGTAATTTCCCATGGTTATTTTCAAAACTGGAATCCACCAAGTGCACTTTTAATGACCACCTGGTATGACCATTGTGAATCCCTCAAACTCCTCTGTCAAAATCTCCCTCTGATCCACCATAGATGTGTCTATAAAGTTGTGGGATGCTCCACTATCAATCAATATTGTCACCTTATGTCCCAACAAAACCCCCCTGACTTTGAATGTGTGGTATCTAGGAAGTCCTAACATGGACGGAATAACAAGGCCTTTAGCCCCAACTTGTAATGTCTCCTCACCTGTTGCCTAGTATCTTTGTTCCTATAACAGTTCCTCATCCTCCTCATAACCATCACTATCTGAATAAACCTCTACGTAATAAGCTTTGTCGACCTTGTCGTTTCCTGCACATTTGTGCCCTGGTGCCCACGGCTCCTAACAATTGAAACATAGCTTTTTTTTCCTCAATTTTTTCCGAGTCTCCTCATCCATTTTTGGATTCCCAATCCACTCCTTTTGAAGGGGTTTAACTTCTTTGTTCTTTTGGAGGAAGGATGGTTTAGGAGGAAATTTGCTTCTAGGAACAACATCTTGCATGTCCCTAACTCTACTAATTGTGTCATGTAGAGTGGTAGGCTTATAAGCCTTAACCCAACCATGTAGAGGCTCACAGAGCCCCTCAAAAAAAAAACATCATCAACCAAGCATCGAATATATCAGTGACCATCACTGCGAGCCTCTAAAAATCTGAGATATACAGCTTTGGATTGTCAGCTTGTTTGAGTTGTGTCAACTCTATGAAGTGAATCTTTGGGTCTTTCTTATCAAAACGTTCAATGAGCTATGTAAACTCATCAAATGTGGTTATGCTAGCATGACCCAAAGTCACTAGCCCATGGTACCACCATTCATGGACCTCACCATCCAAATGTAAGGTAGCCAACTTAATGGCATCAATCTCTGTCATTTAATGGAGCTAGAAATATGTGTCCAACTTCTAAACCCATGATCTAGACAAACATTTTGAGGATCCATCAAAACATGAGAGAGTCACTTTCCCTAGTGTCTTTTGTAGCTCCTGGTTCTACATCATAGCCCTCTTAGCTCCCTTAGGCCTGTTTCTTATTTTAAGGTTGCAAAATTCTATAAAAGTCATGGCAACTTGAAAGTCTTGTCCCTGCCTCCCATACTCCTCCAAATATGCCCCAAAAGGCTCATACTGACCAACTGGCACCATTTGGGTTGTTGCCTCATTTAAAAATTGTGACATAGTGGGTCTCGATGACTTGTTGTATATGTGTGGGTGGCTTTGCATGGTTGTGTGTGCTTGGCTACCTTCTCCACTGTTAGACCCTTCACCATTAATGGGTTCCTTCTTCTGTTGTTCCCCAATTTTGTTATTGGCTAATTTTCCCGTCATCTCCATCATCACCTTTTGGCCCTCGGCCAAATCACTTAGAATGCTAACCAAGCTATTAAACTCTTGGGTTTCCCTATCTCCAATGGCTGCCTCACCTTTTTCAAACCGTACTTCTCTCTCTCCTTCTACTTCTAGAATTTCCTCAACCTCCCAAGTAAGAGTGGGTTATTTTCCCTTGTAGCTCATCTTATAGGTAATAAATCGATGGTCTTCAGTACTCATCAAATTGTTGTTATAATCAACCCTTCAAACCACATAGTCGTTCAAGACCATGCTCTAATACCAATGTAAGATACCCACTTAGAATATCTCAAATTTTCCCACTAAAATTTTTGAGTTTCATCAAAAAGTTTGTGTACATATGGTCGTAGGTGCACCTTTTGTAATTTATTGTAATAAAAGTAAACACGGTACCACAAATGCACCATAAAAATACTTCATGAATAGCTTGTATATAATTGATATTAAATTTAGAGGACATACATACCACTAATATAGCTTTCCACAACATTATTAAAATATATATGGCAACAAATGACAAAAGACTTTGTGCAATAGTTTGATTGTAGGTTCATGCTCAAAAGATAAATGTGGAAACTTAGCCATAGACATAAATTGATCTAACAGTAGAGAACAAATATGCAGCCTTCCCAACAAGACTTCAACAAGTAATGAATGATATCTCCAACAATTTAATGGACACCCAAAATAGGAACTCAGCGCCTTTAGAAGTTTGCAACTCGTTACCAGGGATAAAGGCACTTAGCTTGTAGCAATTACTACCCAAAGACACTGAACTCGTCCTCTATTTGACAGTTGTTTCGACCCTTTAAGATAGAGCAGAACACTATCCCCTTATACCAACTCAACCCCTTGACACAACTCAGCCCCTTTTAATGATAGAACTCGACCCTCTTACAATAGAAAAACTAGGCCCCCATAGAACAGACAAGTCAGCCCGCAACAATAGAATGCAACTTAGCTAGCAAAGGAGAAGCCCTCATCCTGATATAAGAAGGAAAAACTCAACCTCTTCCAAATGTGAACTCAGTCCCAACATGGCACAGTATTTTGTATGCAAAGAGAATATAGAGTACCAAACATGGAATTATAAAATCAACTGATAACACCTTAAACTTACTCGAGCTCTGCCATTGTCTTCTTCTTCATCAATAATGAAGCCTAATGTTGAAATTTGAGTGATATGCTCCAATACCAACTAGGGCGTATAGTTTCAACACCGAAACCAGCAACCAAAATGAGGGTTTCCAAAAACCCTAGTCTATTTCCCAAGAGTTCTTCAAAATTCTAATTTTCAAGTGAACAGATGCAAGAATGAGGAGAGACTCCTTATTTTCCCCTTTTTATAAATCACTTGACTTTTTTGCCACCTTTTTTACCTTTTATTTTAATAGAGTCACTTTCCCCCATGTCTCATTTTCCCCCTTTTAGCTTTAATAAGGTTTTTCTCGTAGGCAAATTGTGTTCCCTTGATTAATTTTCACGTCCTAGCTACGAGAACTTAATTAGGCTAGCAAAGACATGCCCTTATGTCTTCTAAGTGGATGGGGACATTAAAATCTCCTATCATGAAACGTGAGCAAAAAGAGGCCAAACAAGAGACGACGCAACCTAAGGAGCCAACACTTGCTGGAGAGCCAAGAATAGAGTCGACTTTGACTAGGATGCCAACAGTGTAAGAGTCAATGTTAAGAAGCCGATGCGAGTTGGGAGCATGAGCAAAGAGTTGTCACAATGTTGAAAAAAACCATCCATTTTGCAACCCAAAGTCTACAAAATCGTGAATACATCCATCAAGGGCATACATTTGGAACATTCCAAGAAAACATAATAAGCAATGGTAGTTTGGCTCTCATATTTCAGGTACATTTGGAATTTATGTTGCGTACCAAGGATTAAGGTGGGATGGGTATTATCTACACTCACTCCTAGGCTCAAGCCCTGTGCACAAAATGGATAATCTAACAATTAAAGGAAAGGACACTTTGAAAGTCCTCCTTAGAAATTGTATCCTACTTCAACTAAAAGGTGATAAGGTAATAATTGAAGATGCCTAATATGCTCCTTGTTTGGAGAAGAATCTACTTTTAATTTGAATAATGCAGCATTGTGCACACTTAGACATAGCAAAAAGATGGTTGTTATAAGTGTAAGAAGGAATATTTTGGTTGATAAAAGATGAGAATGCATGAATGGTTCAGCAAAAAGATGGTTGTAATTTCACTAAAAACTTGACCATGATGCCTAGGTGGAAAGGTGTCAAGTAAAACAGATCTTGAAAAAATGAAGCCCTAGATCATGTCACTATCGAAACAAGTCCAATTGAGCATATAGAAGAAAAGGAAAACAACAAATATATTATGCATTATTTGTTATAATTCATGACCCTTGAGGAGAGTGAATATAAAGTGGTAAAAGAGATGGTGCTCCCTCAAAGAAGCAAACACCAAATTTTTTATGTGTGGGACAATAAAGATCTGTAGGAGGAGGTGAGTTTAGTGAACAAGCCACGTTTTATGTCAATAGTAGAAAGGATGACTACTCAACCAACAATAACTCTCATTTAGTTGGTGAGTCAATGGTTAGACAGAAGGATGGATATGTAATTTGTAATTCATCAACCTTGTTGGATACAATTCTCTATCAATTGTTGTTTGAAGAGTTTATCTTGGACCAAGCTACAAAAATCTTGCTTGTCCAAAGCTTTTGTTTTTTGTATTTGAACAATAATGTTTTTCTATGTATCATATTCATGAAAAGTAGTGGATTGTTAAAGTTAAACTAGTAGTTTAATAGAGAGTTTCTAGCTATTTTTAGTGCACCAATATTTGCATGTCTCCTTAATGTGGTTGAACTGTTAAATTCACTAATAGTAAACCCCCAGTATATTTTTACTTTTAGAGTTATGAATGAATAGGACTTCCCCTTCTCATAGGAATTCATCAAGATTATACGTGGATGAGTGAGGATTCAATGCTATCTTGCTCGTGATTTTATGGGTTTCAATGTGTTCCTCTTCATATTTTGCACTCCCGTCTTCAAATATACATCATAAGGGATAAAGAAACCCAATGGAAAAACATTGTGATTGTTGTTGAAGCTCTATTTTTACAAATGTTCTCCTCTAGTTTTATTTGCATTCAAAATCTTCATTACTCGTGTGCTTGAAATAAATATCTTAAGAATAGTGAAGGACAATTTACTTTTGAAAAACCTCAAGGATAGATTAGGGAAAACCCCCTTACACTAGAAAAGCACTGACCCTAAAGAAGGTAAAGCTACTACCGAGGTGACAATGGGTAGCAAGTATTGCAAGCTTCAAGGGACCTCCGCTTTTAGCCAAAGGACTCTTCCTACCAAACCTCAAGAGGGAGAGGTTTGGGATCTCCAATGGGTGCCCCTAAAACTTTTTCACTTCATCATCAAGGAAACATTAATGGGTACAATGATATACATGATGGTGTAAAAATGGCACTTGAGTTCAACTTATTATTCAAATAACCTTTATGGATGCACCCTTGAAGAGCAATTCTTAGAATACAAGTTAAAAGCCTCAACGCTATCTTACTCTTCACTTAATTCACCAGCATTTAAGCTATAACATTAAATTAGTTTTTTCAAAACTTTCTACAAATCATTGAACAACTAAGCTCAACAATTCTCAATAAGCTTATTGAGACAAATCATGAGCATCTGCCAAACCTTAATAACAATCCTCCACTCATTTACATGCCATTTTCTTTAGTGCAAAGGTGAGGCTTGATATGTCATTGGCACATGATTCAATTTGTCTAAAGGAAATAGGATAAAATCAAACAAGACTCAAAACATTGTCTTACTCTTCACTTAATTCACCAGCATTTAAGCTCTAACATTAAATTAGCTTTTTCAAAACTTTCTACAAATCATTGAACAACTAAGCTCAACAATTCTCAATAAGCTTATTGAGACAAATCATGAGTATCTGCCAAACCTTAATAACAATCCTCCACTCATTTACATGCCATTTTCTTTAATGCAAAGGTGAGGCTCGATATGTCATTAGCACATGATTCAATTTGTGGATAAAATCAAACAAGACTCAAAAGTAGCCATGCCCGTATGAAGGTTTTGCCAAGATTACTTTTGTAACTAGAAATGCGCCATGTTTATTATTTTAACTCTATGAAAATGATAAGATATTTATAAAAGATTCCAAATTTAAACCGATAAAGATTCGAAACTAGAATTGAGTGGTTTTATAAGCTAGAAGTTTTGCACATTGGATAATTTATTTTTTTGAAGTATAACATCCATTTCAAATAATCATATGTATGAGTTTTACAAATAAACAAAAATTACCTTGGATAAAACTTAATTGGATTCTTTGACTGAACAAAAGAGTCCATTTATGTATTAGATAGCTACAAGAATTAAATCTTTTGTGTTATGTTCAATTAAGATTTCAAAAGTTGGTTAAAGAAACAAAATGATATAAATAATAGTTCAAAGAATTAATTGCACATATCTATGTTTGAGACTAGTAAAAAGATTACTAAAATTAGATTTGAATCTGACTTAACCCTAAATGACAACTATCCATAACTTTGGAACAAACAACAATGAAAATTGAAGAAGACTCGAACACGTGGTCTAATAATTTCACCCCAAAGCACATTATACTCAATTACTCTAGATTACAGTCTCATATATACACATCAAGCTTTACCATGGGTAAATGGATTTATAATAAGGCATTGACTATACCCTTAGTTCAACCATACTTACAACGACATTACCCTAGATCTAAATAGAGATACAATAAAAACAACACCATTTTGTTCCTTATCTTCTTTTTTTTACTAGCTTCATTTTTCCTTAATACGACATGTTCACCTTTTCCCAATCTAAGAGTGTAGCTGGCATGCACCATTCAAAGAGGAACCTTTTAGATAAGAAGTCAAAATGGTGGGGACTCTATTGTACAAAAGGACGTTGTCTAAGAATTAACTAGAATGGCCCATTTTCATCAAAATTCAACAAAGTAAACATCTTTGAATTGTGTTTTTAACATTTTGGGTGGATCTGGAGACCCCAAAAATCCTTAGATTACATATTTGAATAAATAAGATTGCAATTTTGACATTCAAATATTGTAACTTCTATAGATCAACTAAAGATAGATTGGAAAAGAACGCCTAAAAAGAAGAAAATAAACTGGAAAAAGGTGTTAAACACACAAAATGGTGGAAAATGAAATCAACTGTATTATAATGATCACACAAAGAATGAAAATTTTGTGGTTATCGCAAAATTGTTGTCAGGGTGATTCAATGGGCACAACATCTAATTGTCAGGATTCAAAGTCACTGCTCGAATTGATCCCGAAGAGAGGGAGCATATTACAACGCACTTGAATTTTTTGGTTGCTTGGTATATGAAAGAATGGACTATGCCAGTTCATGTGTGTATATTTGTTGATGTCAAATGAAGTATGAGTGTCAGTCCTCTTTTCCTTGTATATTCAGCAGTAGCTTTTCATCAACTCCAAAGCACTCATCACATGGTCAAGCTGGATTTTGTTTGCTTATAAATCACATTGGCCTCTCATGGGATTTTAAAGCAATATTGTTTTTTGTTGAGTAAATTGTGATTGGAATAACATTGAGAGTGGAGTGTTAGTAAGATTTTGAAGCATTGTTTGAGAAGTTAATTATTTTATGGTGACATGTTTTATAATATTGGTGAAAGTCTTTGAGAAGTGGCTTATGAATATGCAAGTAGTGTCGTTGGCTTTGTAGTGTCACTGGCTTTGTGTACTTGAAGGTCTGCCCTTCATCTCTTCTTATTTTCCATCAGCATTGTATCAACGACTATCCATTGTTCACTCGTTGAATTTTCATTGTAAGTGGGTGCATTTTCGATGGTATCTGACACCCTTTTTCAACACTGATTGTTTTCTGATAGTAAGTTGGAAAAAATGGGGAGAATTAATGATTTGATAGAGATATTAAATATTCTAATGTCGTCTATTGTTCATAACAATGAACAAATCAGCAAAGATACCCTGTCTTACATTAAAAAAATTGCAAAATGCACAAGAGACGTTTGCATTTCTCCAAATAGAGTCACAGTTATAGAGAGAAGAACTACAAAAGAAGAAATTTGAACCTATTTTTGTTGAGAACAACTGATTGTTTGACTCTGACTCCCATCACCAATTCGATATGGATCAAACCATTTCAGGAGCAAATTTGGATGCAGCTGAAAGTCTTGATGTGAAACCTACAGTTCCCAAAACATTCATTAGACCTTGGGAAGAAATCATGTACAACAAAAACGATATGATAAAAATGTTTCTTTTCATGTGCTTGATTTTTCAAAGCCTATAAAATTTCGTAGTGTTGGATTTTTGGATGTTGTTCCACAACAATTTGCTAGATGCCAACATTGTGACAGAATTGGACATGAGAAAGATCACTATTATGGTCTTCACTCTTGTGAACATTGTGGAAAGAAGAATCATCATTCAAACAAATGTTTCAAGCATAAAACTACTGCAAGAGAGAAAATTAATTTTGGATGGATTGCTTCTTGTGATTGATCTAAAACTGCCAAGAAGATTTACAGGTCATATCACAGGATATGTTCGAAAGTATTGACTAGACTTGCAGTGAAGAGTACTTCATCTTCTTACCCTGCGCCTAACAAGGGGGGAATTGCTGAAATTGATGGTCTGCTACAAGTTCGAAGATTTGTCAAGTGAGCTTGAGTCAGAGATAATCAAAGTTGTACTGCTACAACCTAGAGTCTGAGTTCAGGAATCAAATTCAAAGTTGTAGATAGAGTTTTTCAATTTATGCTCTATGACGATGAGCATGGGTTGCATGTTTTTAGCATGTTGAGATTTGTTATGGAGCACTTCCACTAGCAGATGATGTTAGATTAGGAATTGTTCCAGAGTTGGTTTGTTTGAGGAACTGCTATGATAGTTCCAGAGTTGATGGTCATCCTTAAACCATCACTAGTCAAGACCTTGAGTCCTATCTTTTGTATCATTTGTAGTTCTCTTAAGAACCACCGTCCTTGGTTTGTGGTCATCCTTTGAAAACCATTTCTAAGAGACATTTAGCTCTTGGTTGAGGTACATTTTTGTATTTTCAGCGCTCATTCTTGGACTTTGATACATCCCTTCGAATTGAGGGGGGAATGTTAGACACCTAATCCTCAAGTTATAGTTCGGGTTAGTGTGTGATGGTGATTAGTTATTAGAGTCCAAGAAAACTGGACACTGAATCAACAGTTTTCTTATTGTATTAATATGTACACATTGTCTGTGTGATCATTATAATAAAGTTGATTTCATTTTCCACCATTTTGTGTGTTTAACAAAAGGTTGTTTTAGTAAACCCTTAGCCCACACCTCGTAAAAGTTGGCCAAGATTTGCACCTAGCCCCAACCACAAACACCAGAACAATCAAAAGCAACCCAAAAGAGTCAAAAATGTCACTGAGCAGACTTGAACCCTAGTGAAGGTATTAATAGGCTCCCTATTTTCACCTACTAGGAAAGCCCTCATTGACATCCTTTTACCTTTAACCTTTCTTTATTTTCAAAGCTCAATTGCTCAATATTGCTTTTTCATGCAAAAGATAGGCTGGAAAAGAACACCAAAAAAGGAAGAAAATACATTGGAAAAGAGGGCATTTTATTTAACTAAAATGCACTAACCTGTGAAGTTTCTTTACATTTAAAGTTTGATTGCTCAATATTGGTTTTTCATGGAAAAGTCACCCAAGACTTGCACCTGGCCCCAACCGCAAACAAAACCACAAGCAAAAGCAGCCCAAAAGGGTCAAGCGTGTCTACGGGGAGACTTGATTCCTGGTGGAGGGATTAACAAGCTACCTGCTTTCATCAACTAGGAAATCCCCTATTCACATCCTTTTATCTTCAAAGCTTGATTGCTGAATATTGGTTTTTCATGCAAAGTCCATTTAGCAGTGCCATGGTGATCTAGAGATATAAAAGTAGAAGTAGGGGCTGATGAAGTTCAAAGATTTCATCAATGAAGTCTTGCAAGTTTAGGGCACATTCTAGGAGATGTCTTTTGCACTCCCACGTTATGCTTTTCTTTGCTGGACATGCTTTTCAATCCCATTGACTTACTCTTGTGGTCATTTGTTGGATGTTAGGTTGGAGATTGATAAAACCATATTTTCTTATCTTATCTTCCTCCATTTCCAAACATTATTTGCTTCTCTCTTGTCTATAAAATAGCATAATAAAGATGTTTTCTAAATGGGTGAGTAATATAGGATCTCTAATTTTGGCAATTAAGGGTCAAACAAGAGGATGTGATCAGATGACAGTGATTGAAAATCTGTCAGAAACATGTCACGTGTTCCATTCTCATTTGCTTGAAATTTGTCCAGACAGTAATGGAAACCAGGCTGACAACTGTTGAAGTCTCCTGCCTGGATCCACTAATTTACTCAAACACTGGTTTAAACAATTCGTATTTGCAGCAAAGAGTACATGTTATGTGATAATTTGTAACTTCAATGGAATTTGGAAAATAAAAAATCACCATTAATTGGAGATAGCTCCTCTGTAAGATGAATATTGCAATCTAATGCAACCAATAACTATCATAACTCCAGTCCAACGACCGAACAGAATCCATAAATCATTGTGGATTTGTGATGAACTGCTTCAAGGACAACTTATAAACCTCAACTCTTGTGAGTGAACACTTCATAACTCGCAAGAACATAAAGAGAATTTCTACAATCAAATTACGAGAATCTCCAAATAAAACACAAACAACAATTTAGTTGTTTACTAAAAGGTTAATAAAAAGAAGGTTTTAAGAATTGACTGTCAACAGACACAATACCACAATGAGAATAAGGAGCTTTGCACATGCATGAACCTTATGAAAAGCCTCATAACGAATGCATATACAGCCAATACAACCCTGAAAAGCACAGTAAAGCATCCTAGGACTCCCTCCTTCCACCTTTTTGGGCAGATAGATTAGATTAATTATTATTGCAAAATAACGTTTTCAGAAGGAATGGCAACCTGGATCTTGTTGAAAGTTTGAAATTTTGTAACTTTGAAAACAGCAGAAGAAATTGTGAACGGCCTAAAAATCTAAATAGTCCTCATAAATTATTTTATCGTATAAGCATCTGCAGTCAGGTAGCAGTATGCTATGGACAAGCCCATGTATGTTGGCCAATCTACAAGGTATGTAAAATGTGACAGACAGTACAGCTTCCACAGGGGGCCTTCGTTTGAACTTTTAAAAGGGATATCCCATATTAAGTGGGATAGACAGCAGAGTGGTTCTTCTGTTGAAGTTTTAAAAGGATACCCCATTATTTGTGCTATGTAGCTTGTAAAGTTTCCACACAGAGACCCAGTTTAAAAAGAGCTTTTATTTCCCCTGACTCGGAAAAAACCAAATTGTACAGCGAAACCCTTCTAATATAACTGCAGAAAGTATTCTCCAAATAGTAAAACACGAAATTTATTATAACTGATTTTATGCACTAACAAAAGCAGTGGCAATACAGTAAACAGACAAAACCTAATTGTTTCCAGCAACATCGACTGCCTCCAAGTGTATTAATTCACATTCAAATAGAAATAAAAGTAAACATTGTTCTGTGTTTATTCCAAGAGGACCACGGTCCATTGGAGGTTCACAAAGCATTGAGCCGTCAAAAAAGTTTGCATTCTTGTTGCGGTCTGTCCTACCCAAATGCCATGCCAAAAAGGGATGAGGCCGGAGCAAAATAGATACCCCTAAACCTGGCACCTATACCCAAGGAAGTGTGTTATGTCGTGCAACCCCAAAACTTGGAGGATGTTTCCGTGTGTATACACTGGTGCAAAAAAGTAATGTTGCAGAGGCCGGGTTATAGTATATACCAGTATTGGCTAAATATATAAAAACATGCTAATACTTGCCGCCTGACTATTTCCAAATTTTCCCCACAATTTGTTAGATGAAAGGGGGCGTTTAACAAAACTTCTATGGCCTATGTAAAAGCATAACAAATTTGGAAAACATTGGTAAAGTTTAGCCAAATTTCTGTAAAATGTGTTTTGAGTGGACTAACGATCCGGTAAAAGCCTAACTCACAGATGCGTATGTGGTTCTTTCAAATATCCTGTTAAACTTTGAACGTGCGGAAGAAATGAGATTAGGAACCAGTGATGCTTATATCGTTCTAAGTTCAATTATGTATCGAGCCACTCAGCCTCCCACTTAAAATTTAGACGCAACTCAAACTACTTCCCGCTTTAATAACAATGGGATCAAAACGACATTGCCCAAAATATTTATTTCAATCTTCTACGGAACAAATTCATCAAATTCTGCAAATGAGTGCCTTCTAATCGGATGCCAATTAAACCAAATAAGAATTAAAACACCCAGGCGGGAATGCTAAAGATCTGGGCCTGAAGAAAACCCATACTCAAGAACGGGTAAACCAAAAAAACCCTAATACTGCTGAAATCGTTTAAAGGATTTTACCTCGATGAATTTTTACGCTGAAATTGTGCAACACTAGCAGCTAAGCGAGTAGCCTTCCGCTCCTTTCTAAGATCTCTCTGATAAATCGACTAGGATTACAGTGGTTTCCGACCTGCGATTTTTGTTTGAAAAATAAATTTATTTTCAGACAGGTAAAATAGAGGTGAAAGACAAGACAAGAACGTAAGGAATTTATGCGATTGCGGAATATAATTCAGGGGATGAGGGCTCACGCTGTGGTCACATGACAAGTGGACTTTAACAAAAAAGGCTTGTCTCGTGCCTCTCGACCTTCAACCACTTCCACCACTTCCATGCTCACATCAAATATAAGTCGTTTTGCCCACATCCTCTCTTCAATTGTTTTTTTTTTAACCACATAGTGAATCGGTAATTGCCAGGCCTAATCTACGGAAAACCCAGGATCAAACCTCATAGCTGCCACCATAACACCAAGAGCATAACCAACCACCTGCAAGTCGGGTATACTAAGTTCCTATGATTTTAGCAAGAGCAGACTCACGGGAAAGGGGAATGTTTTGAGCATGGTAAGGTTTAGCCTTGTGGGTGGATCGCAAAGCCACCTTCCTCTAGCCTTTTGGAGTTTGAGGTCCAACATTCAACTTCGCATTGGTAAATGGTTTCAAATGTACTAGTTAAAAGTATTTTTTTAGCAAGGTGCCTCTATCCCAACATAGTAGGAGGATGATTCTAGATTCAGTGAAAGGTGCTCTAGCCACTAGTGATTAATGATTACCTATAGGTTTTGGAGCAAGGCAATTATGGAGGTCAAACCTCTTACTATATGTGTGTAAAGGGTATTGAAGTTGAAATAGAAAACTTTGTTTTTCAAGCCTTCATGCCTATGGAAGCCTTTGGTGGAACTTGAAAAAATAAAATTACTTCATCACATATCATGGTTGATTTCGTTGTTAGTAAGAGATAACTCACTTGTGGTATTGTAACCTAATTATCTTCTTTACAATTGTGTAGAGATGCTCAAACACCTTTTCTAATAAAGTTTCATGGAAGGACATTTATAATTTTGTGGTTATCTCATGTAATCAATTTATTCTCATGTCCATCATTTATTAGGGGATAAATTTATCTAGGTTGTTGACTTTCAAGTTTCATCACAATTGATAAGGTTTTATTTTGGAAGAAAAGGAATGGCACTTTATTTTATAACATTGGGCATATTAAAAGCTTCATTTAGTATAACAACTCATTGATTCATGTGATCTTACACATATAGATTATTGTTCGAGTGCAAAAGTGAAAATGGATGTGGCATACCTAAGATGGATCCTCGATTTATGGGGAGGTGCTATTATTCCATGAGTCAGGATCCATCTAGTGCTTCTATAGCATATTCAATGTGATCTTAACAATCTCATAGATTAGGTGAAGGCAACTAAGAATAGAGGAAATGCTTGGACAATTACCCTCCTTCATCCTCTTAGTAAAGTGACAACTTCCACATGCTTGTGCTCACCATTTTTTACATGGAAATACCTCTAGATCATCCCAATAGTGATGGTTGGGAACCTATAATCACTAATCATGGCCCTATTTTCAATGGTTAGGGACCAATCCCCAAGAACTATTATGATCTATCTCCCATTGTTGGGCTCATTCTATCATTTGTTTGGTAATATTGGATTTGTGTTTCCCCTTAGTCATGAGCCATTTGTTTCTGCTTGTTGTTATGTTATGTCATAGGCTTTTCATGCTACTATTCTATTGGGGGTTTAACTAGTTGGTTAAGAGGGGTTATTGATATTCCATCCAATGGTATTAATCCATCCCAAAATTTTGGTGTCTTTCACCTTGTGAAATCGTGGGGTCGTCATCATTGTTAGGTTCATCAAGTTTGGCTTTGCCATGCAATGTAACAGGACATCACACTCAATAGATGGTAGATGCTTGACACTTTAATTAAGAGAAGCACCTTGTGAATTCATCCTTTTCATGCTACAGTAGTATACCCAAGGGGTAAATTGTAGTTTTAAGGGAACTTTGACTTGTAACTGGCCTAATTTCAATCTTAGCTAGCATTCTTAATGGTTGTATTTGCAACATTCTCTTTTTTTGTAAAATTTTGTATGCACGTGATATTTTATATTAATAGTTAAATGAATCATTATGTGTGTGTGTGTTTTGATTAAACTCGCATTTGGAGGTGGATCATCATTGTGCTCAAGAGTTGGATCCAAACGTTATGAGCATGGTTAAAGTCCAAGATTATGGGGCACTGGCTATCATTAATAAGACCAACTTCCTCTATCAGCTTCTCAATGGTTGAGATAGTGGGGATGAAAGTGGAGAACTTATCACTTAAGGGCATTAAATGGGGGTTGTGTAGCCAATAGTGGAAATGCTCCCACCTTTAACAAATAGCTCATCAAACACAATGCCTTAACCCTTCCATCATAACATTGGAATTATACAGATTGCATATGCAAAACAAGAGAGTTGACAAGAAGTTCCCTAATTAGATCATAAGGAACCTTACCCCTTAGACTCCAATGTTTAATATAAGTGTGCCACATTCATTACCACTTTCTGCACTTGAAAAATAATCTACAAATAAATATTGGCATAAATTAAATAAATGTCAACCCATGAGAAAGTCTTAACAAGTTGATCTTTTAAATTAGAAACAAGACTTCAATTTTGATACAACGTTGGTATTGCTATGTTTTTTCTTATGTGTACCAAGTAGTCTTTATCTTTGTAATGAATTGCCACGTGGTTCACTTAGTATGGATAACCTTCAAATGTCCGAGAACTTTAGACATATCATCATTTTTCCTTGATTTTATTGATGGGTGGAAACTTTCCCTATAACATTATGTGCATGCTAGAAAAGGGCCAATGTCATGCTTACCTCCCTGATTTGGTCAAATTTGATTGAGTAGGGCTCCAAAGTTTATTTGGTTCACTTTGATTGCTATTGATGGGTGCAAAGCAAGGATACTTTAGAAAATATTTAGAATATAGACCTATTATTCATGCAAAACGCTAGGAAGAACTAAGAAACCTATAAAAGGCCTCCTTCACATAAGGTTATAGGGATTTGAGATTGGCTCTTAGAGTTTGATCTATCTTTTGAATAAACCTTGGATATTAGATTGATTCTTCTTCTCGTACAAAGGAATGTCCAATTTGCACCTTTGTCTCCACATACCTAACTTGCTTATCGAGGATTGAGAGGAAACCATAGAACACCATTAGACCATAGAAAGCCTTAAGAGGAACGAATCCAATAAGGATTTCGGGCCATCTCATTTTTATGCAAAATATAATCTTATTGATGTAATCACTTTATTTGTAACATAATGAGTTGTACTTACCATATCAAAAATCACACCAGCGCTCATGAAGATAGGATTGTAACCATGATTCAATTTACAAATTTTCTAACAAATGCAAAAATAACACCATTTCAATCATCTTATTAATTGTGGCATAGATATGGTCCCTTACTACAAGTTTCTTATGTAGTTGTGTAACCTATGTATGCAATCTCCACTATCATAAAGGAGGCCTCAATCCTTTTCGACCAAGTGACTCCAATGAAGGTTATAAGCTTGTACTAAAAAATATACAATTAGAGTCGAATGTTGATTATATGGTTTTTATTTTTCATGCATTTGAGGATGAATATGTATGATAGAAAACATCATCTTTTGTCGCAATTCAAACCTTGTTCAAGAATCTTCACACGTGGAGATATTTGATTACTTTACTTCTCCTATTGTAACACCCTCCTCCCACATTTACCCAAGCTAACCGGTCCACTGGGATAAACATGTGACGAGAGGCTACTATGATGTGATTCAACTCCCAATGTACAGTTAAGGATATGGAATCGACAAAACAAAACCAATATGTCCTTACTTAGGAGCTACAAACCCTTCCAGAGTTAATTAACCCTTCCAAGTGCTTAACCCCTGAGACAACTTGTATTTTTGTTGACCTGGACCCTCAGCCGCTCCCATGACAAGCCATGCATGTGGTTGATGCCTTCCAGTCGCTCCCACAGCTAGGCATGCTAATGACTATGGACCTTTTTCAGGAAATTTTGAGCCAGCAACCCTTGATTTTGTGCCACTTTTTAAGGGCTAGGTATCAGGCCACTACCTAGAACTTCATGAAACCTCTAGAAATGATAAACAACAATGGAATAAGGCTACTAATGCAATCATTTAACCAAGGACTTGACCAGACCCCTATTAGCCATGACAGGTACTTCGTCAAAATGTCACAAATATGAAATCTACAAGTGATAACAACATATCTGAGCATATGGGTCTCATACTTATCTGAGATTCGTAAAGAAGCATTGATGTCTCATCACCATAGTTGGCTTATCATCTATTAGGTCATATAGTCGTTGTTCATTCATTTGCTAATCAAGACATGATAAGAGCCATACATCAAGTATGTTATAAAACATACTCATAACTACGAAAATTCCTCAACAGGAACCCTTATTACAACAATTGATGATATTACTCATATTTGTTAAATTCCTTAAAACAAATTACTTACAGTTTTCTACAGTAAATATCATAATACATACACTGCAGCCTTCACTTTATTAAATTATAAGCGGAAACAAGATATTGAGCAAGAAAGAAAATACAACATAATAGACACCGTTATTTTTTTACAAATATCCCCAGAAAAACCCAATGCGGGAAAAGCAATGTAGCAGTTCTGAGGGTTTATTATTATTAAGCAGTAACAAATTCTGAATACATATTTGAATACCTCTCAGGTTATTCTGTTACAGGCAGAAAACTTTGTGAGATTGCCTCACACTATCATTGGAAATTCTAGTTGATCCAGCCCTAGAACGATTACCTCGGCTTTTCTAGCTACCTCTGCGCAGTATTTGCGTCAGCCCAGCGTCAAGCTCTCTGGGGATAGCGTCAATCCTCTCGCTGATCAATCTGTTGCCCAGGAGATTCGATTTCTGCCTCCCAGTCTCACACCCCGGCTCCTGGCTTCTAAAACTCGAATTCCCTATGCAAATTTCAAACTCCCTCTTGGCTTTTGCGCTACCTCTGCATGGCTCTGCATTAGCCCCTCTGGCTCAATGTTGCCATTGCTGGATTACTCTCTGCCTCTCTCTGATGATGATTCTCCAGCTGAGAAAATCTCTCTCTCTCCGGATGTTATCCCTTTCCCTCAACTGCAAGAAATCTCCTTGATCGAAATTTCCTCTTGAGAACTTCTCACTTTAGAAATTCGATCTCTTGATCTCTCGGTGTGTTTCCCAGATGACCCTCAAGCCTCTTGTTATATCTTTCTGTTGGACAACCAACGACCTATATTAACTCCTAATCAAAGGCTCAGATCATTTTGGCTTAATCTTTGTCTTCTTCTAGAAGTTACACCCACAATTAGATTAATACCCACTAATATTTTTAATTTCCTAAGTTTAGACTTAGGGTCCCATTAAAAAATATTAATTATTTTAATAAAATTGCCTTTGGGTGGAACTTCCCATAACGCTTTCTGGGTTCTTTGGAATACATGTGCCCAAGACTCCCTGCAAAATTTGTGTCTTAGATCACATCCGATGCTACCCCAAGTCAACACTCCCTCTTAGTGAGGAATGTGCTCTAGCAATATACTGTTGCATACTGCTTTGACTCTGAAACATCATCCTCTACATTGTTGAAGTCTGACATGTTGTCCATCAACTACTACGTTGTTGTTGTAATTGTACTGTTGCTGACACTGCCAGCACTACATCTGTACTACAACTCCCTCTCATGTGTTGCATTTGTGCTGTTGCTAGCACTAACACTGCCAACTGCCACTGCACTGCAAATTGTTGCTGCTACTCTGTCAACGACGGAAAAACATCCAAAATTACTGAACTATCTATTTTCAATATGATACCACATGAATGTTGAAGCTTGACTGTTGTTACTCTCTGCACTAACCCTCCGAATCTACTGCGATGTTGTTGACCTCTACTCTGTGTTGCTCAGTCACTGGTGCTCGTAGCCACTGTAACTGTCTCCCTGACACTCCTCAGCACCATCCGACACTAGTCCATCCTACTACTTTTGATATGGGCTCCCAGAGCAAGGAAATGATCCTACAGGTGGACTCCTCAAGGATCCTGCCCATCTGTAGCTCTTTCGAACTAAAACTCCAAATTAGCCCACCTCCCTCCTAGAGCTATCTCGACTGTCATGGCAAACTCCTCCTCTTCGATCTTCGCGGGTGCAACCTTCGAATCGTGTTTCTCATCCTTCTCCTTCTTCTTGAGAGGACATTGAGTAGCGTAGTGACCCATCTCACCACACTTGAAACACTTGATCTTCGAGACATCTTTCTTACATCTCCGCTACTCCTTCTATCCCTTCGATGCAAGGGTTGCATTATCCTCTTCCTCATTGGGCTTCAACCCACTACTGCTGCTACTCCTGTCAAGTTTGACCTTGACTAAGTCTCTCCTCAAATCTTCTTGTTTTAGAGTTGCCACATCTCATCCCAATTCGATAATGTCGCTTTGCCCAAGATACTCTAGACAAAGACTTGCCACTCATCTGAGACAGAAGTGAGGGCTAGTCTAACCAACTCTAAATCCTGAGGTGTATGCCCTGGAGCAGAAAACTCATAACGGGTTTCCTTCAGCTTTATGAGGAATGGATCCACATGCTCTCCCTTCTGCATCTAAGTAGATCTCAACTTCTGCTCCAAGTACATCTTTCATTGCTTGGAAGATCCCTGATATAACTTGGCCAAGGCATGCCACATCTCCTTAGCAGTCCCTCTACTGTCAACATGGTACACCACGTGATCCTTGACTCCATCCAGGCTCATCCTCTTGGCCTTTGCCATCTCTGCCTTGTACTCCTTTAGCGGATCTAGATCTGTTGGTTCAGCCACCACGTTGTCGACATATGTCTTGAGGGCATGCTCATCTAGAAGGAATGACATTCTAACCTTCTAGATGACATAGTTGGATGCTTCGTCCAATCTTTCCTAATCCCTCAAGCCACTGGTTGCCATTTCTGCCAAAAATGTCGAAAATATCCTCTCTCCTACGTGTTATTGTTGGGCAAGCCTACATACTCCCAGCTAGAGTTAGTAAGACTATTGCCCCTTGTTGCTTCTCAGCGCTAGAGAATTTGAAATCCTTGTCTAGGAATTCTCTAAGGAAGAAATTCCCTCAGTCGTGCTTCTCTTCTCTATTTTGACGATCTTTTGCCCAGTAAACTGCCTACAGAAAAATCTGTGTTCCACCATCTCTCCTCACACTAAGGCTTCAGCATTGCTCACTTTGCCCTGACAAAAAGTCAAACTAGAAGTCCTTCTCTCCGTTGACTCACTCGGAGAGAAACTGCCTCGAAAATCTACCCTCCCGACTTGAAACTGAGTCAACCCTCTGGGGGTTTTGAACTACTGCCTCCTACAACTTTTTCTAACTCCCTCTTCTGCTCAACACTGGATCTACTATCTTTGCTCTTCTTGCTTCACCTACAACTCTGATACCATGTGAAAAATCCTCAACAGGAACCCCTACTGTAGCAATTGATGATATTACTCCTATTTGTTAAATTCCTTAAAACAAATTACTTGCAGTTTCCTATGGAAAATATCGTAATACATACATTGCAGCCTTCACTTTATTAAATTGTAAGTGGAAACAAGATATATATATATATTTTTTTTAAACTGTGGTTCACGGTCACTGAGTGGCCGCTACAGCCACGGGAAAAAATCCGGGCAGTTCCACCCGAAGGGATCTACCCGTCGGCTTTTCTGGGCAAGCCTAACCCCAAGGGCGTCGAGGAGATTTGACCCCGTGACCTCCCAATTGGCAAGGTACTTAGCAACGGGAACTCGACCATTTGAGCTATCCCTTGGGGCTTCGGAAACAAGATATTGAGCAAGAAAGAAAATACAACACAATAGACATCGTTATTTTTGGACAAATATCCCCATAAAAACCCAATGCAGGAAAATCGATGTCGCAGTCTTGAGGGTTTATTATTATTAAGCAATAGCAAATTCTGAATACATCTTTGAATACTTCTCGATTTATTCAGTTACAGAGACAGAAATATTGGCAGAAAAATTTGTGAGATTACCCATACTATCACTGGAAATCTTGGTTGATCCAGCCCCAAAATGTTTGCCCACGGCTTTTCTGGCTGCCTCTACACGGTATCTACGTTAGCCCAGCGTCAAGCTCTCTAGGGGCAGCATCAATCCTCTAACTAGTCGATCTGCTACCCAGGGGATTCGATTTTTTCCTCTCGGTCTTGCACCTCGGCTCTGAGCTTCGGAAACTCGAATTCCCTTTGCAAATTTCAGACTCCCTCTTGGCTTCTATGCTACCTCTGTGTGGCTTTGCGTCAACCCCTCTAGCTCAACGCTACCACTGTTGGATTACTTTTTGCCTCTCTCTGTTGATGATTCTCTAGCTGATAAAATCTCTCTCTCCAGATGCTACTTGCCCCTCAACTGCAAGAAATCTCCTGGATCGAAATTTCCTCCTGAGAACTTCTCATTTTAGAAATTTGATCTCTTGATCTCTCGGTGTGTTTTCCAAATGACCCTCAAGCCTCTTCTTATATCTTTTTGTTGGACAACCAACAACCTAGATTAACTCCTAATCAAAGGCTCAGATCATTTTGGCTTGATCTTTGTCTTCTTCTAGAAGTTACACCCACACTTAGATTAATACCCATTAATATTTTTTATTTTCTAAGTTTAGATTTAGTGCCACATTAAAAAATATTAATTATTTTAATAAAATTGTCTCTGGGTGGAATTTCCCAAAACTCTTTCTGGGTTCTTTGGTATACATGTGCCCAAGCCTCATTGCAAAATTTGAGGCTTAGAGAACATCCGATGCTACCCCAAATCAACAATAAGCATCATATAATCAACAAATAACAAGGATATAACAGCCATAAAAACTACATATGAACAAGTACATTTACACATGAAATACCAAAGGAGAAGTAGCTATTATTAATGAATCCATAAGCCAACTAAGTTAGGTACTTCCATGAACCACCCGACCATAGATTGGCTAAACCAAATCTTTCTTTTAGCCAATCACTCTCGTGCCATATTCCAAGAATGAATGTGGTACTCATAACAAAACCAACAAGGGTTTCCAGAGGAAAAACCACTTTAACCTCATCAATACAACCAAGATTGACCACAATCCCACCAGATCACTTGGCCCTAAACAAGCATGGATGCCTCTGGATCTCTCCACCTAAACTGTGAGGAATTTGTTTGTCTCTAGTCTCTAGGGTTTCCCGAATATCCCGCCATTCACCGGTTGAGGAATCCTAAGCCTAATCGATATTCGACCCTCTAGGATTTACCATATATCTCGCCATTCATTAGTCGAGGATTCCTAGGCCTAATCAAGGACATACACCTCTCGCCTTTATCGTATATCCTCCCATTCACTTGTCGAGGATTCTTAGGCCCACCGAGGTACACACAATTTGGCTTGACCACAATCCCACCTTCACCAGTCCAGGGATTCCTAGGCCTTGTGTTCTTCTCTGGAGACCACCCCACTCAACTTCGAATCCATCGGGCAATCCAACTCAACCAAAACAAGAAAATCCCATCACACCATAATTGTTCAAAAATGGAAAGACAAGGATGAAGAACATTGTCACACCTATCAAAACCCATGCCAATGACAACAAGAGAACCAAGAACACACATGCATGTGCCATGCATGCTAAAACTAGCAAGTAAATCATACATGAAACTCAATACATGCAAGTAATCCCATTGTAGCCACTTGATCTTGCTCTTCCTTGCTTGATCTTTGCTTCCTCTTGCTTTCATGTCCCTCCTTTGCTTTTCGTGATCCCGTGCTAGAGTGTGCCAAGAATTCTCTACATGTCGAAGAGTATGAGAGGGAGAGCTCCAAAATTGAACTGGCCAAAGGTACCAATTGATCCTCAGAAGGATTTTTATTAATGAGGCCTCTTTTTTCTTCAATTTCCATTATTTTTCCTTCATTTTCCTCTTCACATGCAACTTCTGACCTTTCACCTTCCTTTTCTCCTAATTTCCATTATTTTCATAAATATAATGTGAATTAATGCCTCATGCCTTTTAAAATCTTTTGCCATTGCCTTTGCCAATTTCCTTAGCCATAATAAATTGAATGAACACCCACACTAGGATGTTTTGCCTAACATTTAGCTTGGAATAAGTGTCCCCTGACCTTGGTTATTATTTTGCATTTATTAACTTTTATTACATGGAATTTTGACCAGGGTTGTTACACCTGTCTTAGTTTTAAATCCACCCAGTTCATATGACTTCTCAAACAAGATACTCTCTTTCAATGAAGCAATTCTTAGATCCATTACTACTCAAGATATTCCTTGGGATTACCTTCATTCACAATTGTATTTTCTTCCCTTGGTAATACTCACTGTTAATTGGGTCAATTTGAGATAGAATCCAAACAATCCACCCCCTTTGGTGATGTTGGTTATTTCCAAGCCTCTTTACTTATTGCATGCACTTTGGCAGAGGATCCCTTAGCTTAAAATTCTAAGAAAAATGTTTTTTCCACTACACATGATGTTGCAAAATAGCTTAAGATTGAAAACACTTTCATGAATTTAATAGTTGATAAAGAATCTAATCAAACTTTTCAACTATTATTTTATAGATGGAGGACCTTGGCCCAAATTTTATGGTGATTTTGGATCATGTTTTTCACAATGTTTGGATCAATAAGATATATTATTCAATTGATATATAGATTTAGATATTCCCATCTGTGCTTCTTCACCTTTGCACATGTTTGATGAGAGGGCCTTTCTATGATGGTTTGCCTTAGATCAACACCTTTTGTCCCACTTGTGCCCATCTTAAGAATTTTTGATCCAAATTTATAAAGCGAACAAAATGAAATATAGATTTATTACCAAAACATAGAGATATAGTGAAACTTGACTTCTATTAATAAATGGAACGCCTTGAAACTATAAAAATGGACAATGAAAACAAACTAGCTCAAATGGTGGTAGCTTATCTCTAAGAAGAGATGTGGCGGCTATTTTCCTTCACCAGAGTGAGTTACAATGAAGCTAAAAGACTCTTTTTAACATCAGAAGTAATGATGAAACCCTAAACATCTAAAATCCTAACCCTAGGAGATGAAACACCAAAAGGCTTGTGTGCCCACTAGGGTTGTTACATAAACTTCTTAGGGTCATAAATTTTGCACATAATATCTGTTTGTCGCACTCAGTATCCTGTTCGAAAGATCTCGCCGAACATTACATATTTCAAACAGCCAAGGTTGTGCCACGTCAAAAAACATAATTTTGGGCCTCAAAATGGCCTTGAAAGTTTAGAACTTGGAAAACTATATAAAAAATACCAATATGGAGAATTGTGCTTTGAGCCAATGGAGTAGGTAGATGGCCATCGATATCCACCTAGATTAGTCCTCTCCCCTTAAGAAGCAATGATCTCCATTGTGTTGAGTGCCCCATCAGATGGGGAAACTTTTGTTCAATTTGGCTCCTAGTGATCCACTTGCCTTGGTGAAGAAGTTGCGTGACTTTCACAACCTAGTAGAGTTGGATGTGTTGTTGGCAGGTATCCTTTGTCTTGGTATCCATGATTTTATCCACTATATCATATTCAATGCAATTTGGATTTATCTTTGTGGGGGTACATTTCTCAATTGCTTCCGAGATGTCCAACAGAGGTGGATAATATGGTTGAAGCAACTCCACATTGAACACTAGGTTCAAGCCAAGGAATGGGGGAGTGCTCAATTCAAACACCTTGTCATCGAACACCTTTGTGATTGTGTATGACCTATATTAGAGTGATCTAAGATTTTTATTAGAGCCCTGTTGAAGCCCCAAAAATCGGGTCAACAACAAGGGGGATACCCGCCCGGTCCGGACCTTGGTTGGCAGCTCCTTTTCCGTTTGGAATAGCCGGTCCAACTGGGGATAATGGGACCAGTTTCCCAATTTGTGTGTATGTGTAATATTACTTGATGTTCCTGGCTTTAAAAGATTCTAATTGAGGTGATCTACTTCTAATTCTAATCTAATGACATGTAATTGTATTCTAAAAAAGCAACAGCATCTAAATCTATACTAACCCGGGGTATGATTCTTCTGTTATGCGATCTAAAATGATTTCAGATAACGATCGGTAATAAAGATCATTCAACTGTTATAAGAAAAGAATTCAATATAAATGAACCACTTCGCATAAAAAGTTAGGCGAAACAGTTGCGAAAAACATATCGCATAATAAGTTGTTCATATATCAAGCATAAATAAATAGCTATCACCGTACAAAAGTGCCAAATGATAGCTCAGGCATTCAAGCATTAACATATAAATAACTGAAACAGTTAAGAGATAAAAGTACCATTTATAACTAGTTCTACTAATGAGCTTCAAGCGATAGCGATTTATCTCTTCTCAATCCAACATCAACTAAGAGTACAGAAGTGCAACATCAGTAGCAGATATCAAATGCAAAAATCAATAAATCCCATTCCATTCATTCACCAAAACCTACTAGGAGGGTGCAAAACTGCATTTTCTGAGGACAAGTTTTTGATAAATTTCTGGACCCTTCTCTAAATGCATGAGAAGGGTTTAAATACTACTAACTATGTCTAAAAATAACT